>JAODOY010000002.1:3701949-3718717 GCA_025399855.1 Forbesichthys papilliferus | reverse complement strand
TAAAGACTAGTTAGTAGCTCATATAATCCAATCATGGAAAAATTCCAAGCATTTTGGTGCAAATTGTAGAGTTTGTGTGTGTGTGTGTGTGTGTGTGTGTGTGTATACAGTATATATATATGAGAGAGAGAGTGGTGGTGGGGGGTTTGGATGTGTCTTATTTGGTACGTGTGCATGTATGTCAATCATTATATAAACGGTTCCAATCTGCCAAAACGCCTCAGATTGCTGTCTACATGGTTAAAGTATTGAAGGACAATTTTGTAGAATTGTGTGTGTGTGTATGTGTGTGTGTGTGTGTGTGTGTGTGTGTCTGTGTGTGTCCGTGTGCGTGTGTGTGTGTTGCAGGAATTGTGCCACAAACAGCCAGTCCATGGAAGAATGCAGATCAGAGGAGTGGGAATGTCAGGAATGCCAGTGTAATTTTATCTAACTCTCCTCTGGTGGTGAAAGCAGCCAGTATACCTGTACATACATATGTAGAGCAGGCAAGAGCTGACATGTACCCTATGTGTGTTAGCAGAGAACTTAAAAAGGTGTGTATTTGTGGATATACAAACAGTAGCCTCAAACAAGATTTGTACTGCATCAAAAAACCCATTCTCCCTACACAGTGTTGGACGTAAAGAACACAGCTATAGTAATGAAGCACCACTATCAACAAACACCTTGTAAAGACTGAGCACATAAGTGTACAGTATCATGGCAGTCATAAGCTACAGTATACCTCTCCAACCCAGTTCCCAGGCTTTGGTAAGCCATTCATTTGATATCAGAACATATCTGACCTCCCCCCCCCCCCTTCCCTCACACACACTCCTGTCTGGCCGGCTGGCTCATTGCATAGCCAGTTTTTTGTTTTTACTCAGGGGCTTGGACAAAAACTGGTGAAATAATTACAGCTGGGCCTAAAGTCAGAGTGTTTGTCTCCTTGTAATCTTCAGCAGGTCCACCAGTGGGACTGTGTCACAGGAAGAAGGCGATTGTTCTGAAAACAAGAAGCCGATGACATCATTTCAAAGACCTCTATTCAGTGTGTTCAAATCAGGGGATAAATAAGTGACGTGGTCAAGCTCACACTGTACAGTATGCTGAAAAGGTACAGTTGCAGCGTTGGCAGATGAATACACTGTTAATGGGCTATCTGTGTCTCTCTATTTATGCTATTCAGTCTATTTCTCTCTCTCCAACTCCCTCTTGCATGCATGCATGTACACACACATACACACATATAGAGTAGGACATTGTTTGAATGCCTATTTGCATGTGACAGATCGGTATTATGTCTACACATATGGCCTACATAGCAGGTCTGAGCCAAGCAGCTGAGTCCGTTTGGGCCAGGATGTCTTTTGTAAGTGGACAGGACAGCAGGAAAACAGCCTGCCTTCCGAGGAAGTGAGTGAGTTCGAGAGGGGAGGAGGAATTAAATGGGAGTCAAGGCTCAGAGTCAAGAATCACAGCTGAGACAAAACCGCAGGAGTAAATGATACATTTTACTAAAACGCACGCATGCTCTGGGAGAGCAATGGAGGCCTCATTACTCCTGCATATTAAATATGCTCAATCAGAGGAGAGGTTATGAACACAAGTTGTCTGTCATTCACAATGAACAATGACAGCTGTTGATTAATTATGGGATGAAGTGAAACATTAAAATAATGTTGTTACTACTACTTAGTTTTTACCCAGAAGTACAGCAGGCCGCCCTGGGAAAATAGCTATATGTGAGAGGCTCCAGGGTAGCAAGGGAAACATGGACACACGGAGATATTTACATACAGTCGGACAGACTTCCTGGCATTGTCAGGCTGAGAGCGTTGATGTCAGATCCACTCTTTCCTGTGCAGAAGGGAGAACGCCATTGACGCCATGATGACAATGGGCCCAAAACAGGACAAAAAGGAAATGTTTAAATTTAGGCCCCCTTCTCAACCATCTCTCCCCTCGTTCAAGATTATGGACCTCTGGAGCTGTTTAGTTTTTATAAATTCCTTTAGAACGCCCCCACCTCCCCAAGTGTTCACTCACCCCATTGTGTCTTTTCAATAGAAGGATTTCACATTCAGCGTAAATCCCAACGGAGTTCCAGCAAGTGAGAGCACAGTTCAGTCAATAATGTATTTTTACTGATATCCCTTTGAAAACTATAAGTACCAAGTTACATTCATCAAGAAAACGGGTATTTAAAATAAGTTTGCAGGTAATTTTGAGGTTATGAGGATTTGGGTGTCTATGAGTGATAGTGGATGTAGCCTATGCAAGCGGGCGTGTGTGTACTACAGTATGTTTGTGTACTGTTACTGTAAGCCTATGTGGGTGTGTATGTTCTCTGTGTGTGGGTGTGTGTATTTGGCTGCTCCACACGGCTCTCACTGCATGAGAGCTGTTATCACAAATCTGTGTCGGCGTCTTCATGGGGCAAGAGTTCATTTGTCTCTCTCTAACTTTGGGAGTTTTTCAAAGTTTCACGATAGGCGACGGACAGGACCAACGGGGATTCACCCAGTAGTCGCTACCTGAAACAACTTTAGACATAGCCTACTCATGGACATGAAAACGTTTAGTAAACGGCGGTGTTTTACAGCGATTTGACGGCGGGGTGATTTTAAAGGGGAAGTGTGAGGTAAGTTTTAATTGGAGCTTATAGCGTATTACACAAATAACCTACTTGGCTTCAAGGAAGTCCTACAATTTAGTAGACTAGCATATATTGACATTACGACAACCATATCTGACGGTAGTCGTTAAGATATTGCGTTACGGTGCTGGTTTACTAAATGTAAACTTTAAACGCCATTCATCATAATCAATGTTGCAGCAGCCAATCTGTCATCTGATTTCAGATAGCCTATAGGATCTAACACATGAAGGCAACGTAGAACACATGCCACACTGTTACAAATCCAGTTGCAACATGATTTAGGTCTTTTTTGTCTATTTTCAAATATTATCGCAAACCAGTTAAATCTATTGAAATGCATTTGAATCCGGAAAGACTGGTTATGGTATGATAACGTTCATAATCACATTAACTGTATAATAGTGTTAAAAATTTAATGTTTTGGCTCGTTTGTCTTTTATATGTTAGCTAGCATGCGACATTTAATTCAAATAAGGCTATCAGACATGAAAACATATCTAAACTATTTATTACCCTAATTCCAAAGGAGTGGGCTATGATTGCTGTGTGACATAAAACATATTTTAGGCTTTACTTACAGTAGCCTAAAGCAACGTATTCATTCCGGAGCCTATTGTAATATAGCATCCTCTTCCTCCGTATAGAAGCTCATCAGAGCTATGATGATGTCATAGTCAGAGGCCTGAAATAACCAGACACCATCTCTATAGTGAGTGTTTCCATGACAACACAGGCTCCTACGTGGTGGTGGACTGGACTGTTTTTGAATACTTACATTGGATAATATGGACCAAACGGTTGGGAGGGGAATGGTGGGTGTTTATGACTGCTGACTCATTCTAAAAAAGACCTTCCCATTGGCTCCACAGTGCAAAGTGATCCTAGTTTCTTCTGGTTCAGCACTGCTTCAGCTTATGGTTGTACAGTAGCTACTTGTATAAATAAACAACACCTACAGTTTAACTACTGCATAAATTATGAAATTCACTTTTACTGTTATTGTAAACATTTTTACAGGAGAGATTTTCACAAGTTTTAAGACACAGTATATAGGACAACCTCAAATGACAGTGAGCCTAAAGCAAAACTCTCTTGAAAAATGTGTACCTTTGTTTCTCCAGGTGTGTGTGTGTGTGCATGTGTATGTGTGAGCGTGTGTGTGTGTGTGCATACAGCACATGATGGCAGTTGGAGCTGAAAGCTGACACAGTAGGATGAGAGAGGATGGAGCAGACTGACAACGCCACTCCGAGCACCAACCCAAATGGGTTTGTCAACCGAGTGTTCAACGTGTCCCTGGATGTCGAGAATGAGAGCAGCACTGTGTATATTCAGGAGACAGGGCCTGGGTCTGTCCAGGGGCAAGGAGATGCTCAGCCTGCCCCTCCTCAGACCCTGGGCAAAGAGAGAGCGGAGGTGAACCGGAGGCCGCGTGCCACAGGGGGCATCTGGAAGATCCTGAACCGGAAGAGAGCCGCGTCGGAGCTGGAGCGCAGGCCTCACTCCATGATTCTCCCCGGGGAGTGCTCCGTGCCCAAGCTCTCCTTCGCAGACAAGGTCCGCTCCTTCAAGAAGCTCAAATCTCCCTCTGTGTTCCGAGGGAAGACGAGCAAACTGGCCAACGCCAAGTTCAGCAGCTCCTTGGTGGACGAGGAGTCTTTCTGCCATGACTTTGGAGCTCCTCTGCAGGCCAGCAGGGGCACGCTCAGAAGCCGTGGCAAGAGGCACTCGTACGCCGGCTACACGGCCGAGTTCGACTGCTCCTTTGAAGACATCGACCTGTCGGCCCTGTCGGATGGCCCGCAGCAGCCCACCGCCTCGGTCGTAGAAGCTGTGGTCCAGAATGGCTGTAAGCCGGAACGGGTGTGCCAGGCTAAAAGGAACCACACCAACTCAACCAACTGCAGCAGCTCAGTAGCACCAGGCTGTGAGGAGTCTAGTGTCAGGAGCAGCCCCAGAGCCAACCTTGGGGCAGCCAGGAGATCCAAAGATGTGTGGAGCTACCTGAGAAGGATATCTATGCTGGGCAAGGCCAATCCTGTCTACTCAGAGCCCAGCTTTGACTCTGAGCTCCACACGCTAGACAAGACAATGGACTCAGACTTTGGCTCTGTGGATTTCGATACCGTCAAAGACTTCCAACCGGTGCCGCCGAAGCACTCGGACACCAAGGGACATTTCGGCGGGCTTTTCAAGTTCTTCAACAGTGTTGCGGAGTCGGCCAGAAAATGGCGGACGACGTCACGCTCCTTCTCGCCTCCGGAGGGGGAAAAGGCCCCATTAGGCTCTCCACGAGCAACACAGTGTGCTGTGGAGAATGTAAACAGTGTGTCTCTCACTCTCCGCAGCGAGGGATTTCAAGAAACCCAAGTACCGTCAACCCCTGGGACCCCTAAACACTCACCCTCCAGTACATTGGACAGTGTTTCTTTGGCACCAGTAATCAGTAGGAATTCTCCTAATGTGGTCCTCAAAGCCTTTAGGACATGCCCAGAACCCCCAACAGTCAATGGCTTTAAGTGCTTAAGTTTGGATGGTAGAGACCAACACACAGACAGACTGACTGACCAGAGGTCAACGTCTGCTGTAGAAAAGCACGTATCCCAGCACAGCTTGAAGAGGAAGGCAGAGGAGGAGGTGGGAAATCAGAGGGATCCGTCAGACAGACTCTGTCCGGAGGAAGAGGCCAAAGGATACTCAGGAAATGAGCAGGATTCCAGCGCCACTCCACCTGAGTCACATCAGACACAGGAGATGATCCTATCACAGACAGAGGAAAAAGAGTGCATAGCCAATGGCCTCCCGGCGTCTGACTCCACGGAAGAGATATTCAAGGTGAGTATGTGATTTAATGTGATTTAAGGTGATGGAATCTGAACCACATTAAGTACTCACACAAAATATGAATTACAGTAATTGTTGTTTATATTGTGTAATTGTATGGTTGTATGTATTTGTAATAACACCTCCATCAGCGATCAATGCCATAACCTAATAATATATCAGCTTTTATTTACACCATTGTCATCAACATTGCCATCTAACAAGCCCATGTGTTAAAAACATCATCTGTTTTAACCTTCCGTTGCTTCTTATAATCATGAGCAAACCACTAAAACATGAATAACATTATTGGCTGCCTCGTGACATGAGGCATGTTCAGTGGTCCTTGTGCCCCACCTGTTGGAGCTAGGAGGAAGTAGATTCAGACATCACAAGGGTGGACATCATAAACAGGAGTTTGTCCCTTCCTGCTCAGACAGCCCTCTGTAGCACGCCAGGAAGCCCAGCTTCCCATAGAGCTGCCTGTGTGTGGTTACGGAAGCCTTAGAGGTCTGTGACGTCTGCGTCTTGGTGATGGCAACGCCTCCCTGCTCACTAGAACATTAGTCATCTGTCCTCTGGTTCCACACCAGCAAGTCAGGACTGGTTAGCTTCCTTATACCTCCCAGCAACAGAAGGAGATATGACATCTCAACACTCAGCAACGTCTCATAGAGGAGTCTTATGCAAGCTGTGGGAAAGGGAGTTTAGGAGAGGTTGTTCATGTAAAAGCATATAGTAATTTAAGGGAATTGACTCCACCACAAAAATCCTTCATTGCTGACAATGTAAATCCACCTGACTCCTGTCGTGTTTTTTTATGTTTGTATGCTGCCACCGCCGTGGACAACCGTTAAAGGAGCGGCCTTAGGGTGTGGCATTGTTATTCATGCTTAGCAAGCAGGGAGCGCAACAGGCCCGTTTTAGTTCCATCGACGTAGTTTAAACAGGGAATCGATTGAGAGAACATTGTATTTTGTCTACTGTTTCCCTCAATGCGTGTTCAGATGTGTTATTGCTAAATATAAATCTGGGCCAGGTTACTGAGTGTCTGTGCCCGTCACAGCTGTGCGAGCAGATTGCTGGCTCTGCACAGCAGGCCAGTTCAGCTCCGTCGCACTGTGGCTCAGGGAAGGCCTCTGTGCATCACAAGCCCCACCCCCGCACCCGCCCCCGTCCCGCCTCGGCCGTGCTGGACCTGTGGAGGCCCGTCCCAGAGAGAGATATCTGTGGGGAAGGGGGCTCTCTCTGCCGGCGGAGACACAGGCCTGTTCCCATCATGCTCTGCTCTCACGGGCAGGGGAGGACGGCTGCACGCCGCCGGCCCTGCTCTGTCATAGATGCCGGTGTTACTATGGAGACGCAGTCCACGGAGCTGCACCACAGAGTAAGATGTCAAGTGCATGCTAACACAGGCACGCACACAAATGCACAAATACATATGCAGTGCATTCACAAATATGAAATGAATACACTTAACACACACACACACACACATACACAGATACACACACACAAATACACAAATACATATGCAGTGTATTCACAAATATGAAATTAATACACTTAACACACACACAAACACACATACACAGATACACACACACAAATACACAAATAAATATGCAGTGTATTCACAAATATGTCATAAGAAATAAATACATTTAAGACACACACACACACAATGCTGAGAGAATACAAGTAGAAAAGCAGAGCCTCTGACCAGTAGACTACGCCAACCCACTGATAAATATAGCCCTGCTAAGCCCATAATGAATCAAACACACGCTGCAGACTCTGAAGAGGAGCCCAGTACTAACCTGGTATTTTTACCCTCGCTGCTAGCTACAACAATGCATGCATGCGATGGTCCATTTATAGAGGCCTGAATGCTAATTTATCCCCGGCTAGCTTTTCTTTCTTTTCTTTTGTTTTTGTATTACCGCCTGTGCATCTCTCTCACACTCTCTCTCTCTCTTTCCCTCTCTGCCTCATTCAGTCTCTCATTTTCTGGGCAATTTTCTGCCTCATCACTCTCATAAGCTGCACCTCTCATTGCCCTAACACAGAGTCAGTTCATTTTAACTGGAGGGACCACCTGGTTGGAATGATGTATAGTCTCATGATTTGCTGCGGGGCATGCACACCGACCACTGTGCCAGAATAGCCTGGCTGGATGTGAAAAGTCAATTAACTGAAAACGAGGACACAAGGCAGCAAAGCAGAAATGTTTCTTTTTATTTATTTATTTATTTATTTTTTTTTTTACTTGAAAGGCAAGTTTGGGGGGGGGGATGGATGCATCCAGTCTTTTGCATGCATGTGTGGGTTAGGGCTAGTTGCGTATACACGGCCCCACAGGAGTCATTACAGAGTGATGTACCACGAGAGGTTTGTCCTAATCACCCAGTAACCCCCGTTTCCAGGCCTTGTCTCGTCCAGCGGGGGTGTCGCCCTTGGAGCCCCCGCTCAGGGCATCTCTCCAGCGATGTCGCTCTCTTCCCCTGCCACACAGCACCCTCAATGCCCTAGCATTACTGCTGCCACACACAGGTTGGTAACGATGCCAGTGTTATTACTACAGGCGTTGGCACTGCCTATTCCAAACTGTATTAGCACATAGAACATATGGGGGCTGTTGGATAACAACCAGTTGTGCATATTGTTAGTTTTGTTTATATGTGAATACAATGATTAATTAATAGGTTGAGCAGGTTTCTTGGCTCCAGGGTTCAAACTTATTGTTTATTGTAAAAATGCATGAATATCTGGCAGACAGGGTATTTTAGAATCCCTTCTTGTTGCATAGCGCAGCAGCGAATACTTGTGTCTCACTGATCTATAACCTCCAAGCTGTTAATTTAATCTGTCTAAAGCTTGACGCTGTGCTTGGCTGTCTGTCTGTTGGTCTGTTGCTGGATCATCTGGCTATCTGTCTGTCCATCCGCATCACTTTTCCCATAGACGTTGGTCAGTCGTCATCGGTGCGTCTGCGGTCAGGAGACTCTGGAAGTTGCAGGAAGAGGCTTTTGAGACCTGGCTCGGAGCCGCTACAGGTTAACATAGTAAGTCTCCTTCTCTCTCTCTCTGTCTATCTGCCCCCCCCCCCCACACACACACACACACACATACACATTAATTGGATAAATTGGCCTGATTCATACAAAGCATTATGTGATTTTCCAATGCACAGGCACACACACACTGTACATGCCCACACAACAGCTGTTTGCTTGATGGATATGGGAGTGGGCATTTAATAATATTATTTTTTTATTGAATTGATGCTAGGACTTTTATAAGCAACACCCGTACGCATTCTGAGGGTGGGTCTTTGCTGGTAAAAATAATAAAAATAAGAGAAAATAATGGTGCAAAGGAAATGTTAGCTTCTTAGATTAATAATTAATATTCAGTAGACACTAATATCCACATGTACAGTGAGTATATTGTACTGTAGGTACAAGTAATTCAGTAGGGTTAGACCCATGCTGGGTTAGAACCCATGACCTTGCCGCTGTGGAACACCTAGACATGTAAATGCCCCTATTCAGTCAGGGTTAGGGTTAGCATTCATTCAGACACACTGCACACTGACTATATTGGCTGCTGAACGCTGATTGAATTGTACTGTTAAAAAGGGGATGATAACTTCAACCAATGTATAATGCTCGCTTGCTTCCGAAGAGTGAAGTATGTCATCAGTTGTGTAACATTGTTTACATAGTGTGTGGGAATATCATGACTCCGGATCTCAAGCTAAGCGTTTAGGAAGGAATGCTTTGATTTGAGATACGATGTGTTTGAGTCCGTTTTAAGCAATTATTGAGATCATTTGCCTTTACTCCATTGCATCACTAGTTTTTTTATAATAAGTTAAAAAAAAATTGTATTTCAGTCATATCTGGTATTAATAAATAAAATAAAAAAGTATTTACAGTAATGTTAATGTAAATGCATTTGTCAGTATGTCATATAGTGAATCCCAACACAATGTAAAATGAGGTTGTGTGACAGCATCTACAGGAGAATACAACTTAATTACCAACAAGGGGTCGATTGCAATCGACCTCTTAACCGCAACATCTGAAACTGGTGTGGAACTGCATAATGATGGCTGAAATGTTGATTTATGAGTACCGGGGGGTTTCAGTGCCTATTATTTTAGTCTGGTCATTTATTGATTGCTTTTCGTTTTTAAACCAGGTCATTTCACCCCAGTTGGTCAGGAGGGCTTAAATTCTGGCCTAGTTCACTTTGGATGCACACATGCAGTCACACATATGGGCAATGCCATGCATGTCTTGCAGAGGGGAATGTTTATGTATCAGAAACCAATATAAACACAATGATTACTTACAACTGTAAAGACTCTTGGATATTCTGCGCGTACATTCTTATCACATGAACCATTTAGCTCTCAACAGCTTTATATGGAACATTTAAATTGTGGCTCTTATGTGTTAATTTTACATATTTAGGCGTGTGTTAATATGCTTAGCATTAATAACCAGGGCAGCCTTGAGTGGGTCGACTTGAGCAGTTGATTTATTTTGGGGTTTGATGATCTCCACCACAAATGCGGGGGTTTGCTTCTGGCACTGTAATTTTGATGATCACATTTTCTTTCTGATTTAAACGGTATTTGTGAGCCACCGCACGTTGTTGCCATGACACTCGCTGACTCCTGTTCATCTCCTTGCTGCTATCTTTAGGAAGCCTTTTTAAGTGTGAGCTAAATAGAGCTCTTGTGTGGGCGAGCGAGAGAAAAGGGGGCTGTGGAGAACATTGTATGTGTGCTTTTGTGTCGTGGCGGTGTAGGGGGGGGGGCTGAACGGTGGGGTGGCACCATTTAATATGACACGTGGATAGGAAACATGGAGAACGTGCGTGTTGTGCGGGTCTGACTGAAAAGTTCGATGGGAAGCGCGGAGATGAGCGGAGGTAGCAGCACAATGTGACACAGCGCACTAGCACAGCTGTACTGGGAGCTGTTTGGGTAAGTCGTGCGTTATTTACGTGGCTTTGGTCTTGCGGCGACACAGTAACTGGGCGCTTGTGATTCGCTCCTGAGTCCTCCTGCTGTGCTGAATAGTGAAGCCTAGAGGCCACATGCAGGGATGGCACTCACTGCAGTGGATTTCCTCTAACGCCTCGCTTCAGCTCATTTATTGGATCTCTCCCCTATTCAATAAAAACGTATTTTGTTGTACTAGAATAAGCCGTGCAATTCATTACATGATATTATTTCCCCCCTTTTCTCAAATGTATTTTCTAAGATGGCCGTCCCCTTTCCATTACCTTCTGTCTTTTGCTCCTTACCTTTCTTCCATTTACTTCCATCCTTCCCTTGATTTATTTTCCTTCCGTTACTTTGCTATACCCCACTATCACTGGAACAATATTATCAATACATATATTTTATTTAATATACAGTAGCTCCTTTCTGTCAGTTTAAAAACAATTAAAAACAACATTTTCTAGTGATGGACATTAAATGCATCAATATATTGTCATAAATAACTAATAAGAAACTTAATTAATACATAAAAACACCAATAAAAATCAACAACTCTGTTTAATAATTTACTATCTATGCAAATGTGACTTCCACTTCCTGTGTGTTTCTGACGCAAAGTAATATAGCCTATAGTGCTCCAACGAATCTGATTCAGTTTGGGCCCACATAAGTCTGTTTGCCCCTAATCACATTATGCAACTTGGTTTGTTATGAAGGGATGAGTCAGCAGGCAGCAGATAGAGAGGGAGATGAGCCATAAGAAAACATAGGTGCTTATGACAGAGCATATGCTCTCTCTCTCTCTCTCTCTCTCTCTCTCTCTCTCTCTCTCTTACTCACTCACTCACCCACATACACACCAACACATGCATTTCATACTGTAATATAGCGTGATCGCTGCTCATACATCTTAATTAAATTCCTTCTAAATTCAGACCTCATTGACACAACCACCTATCTCTCGCTCTCTTTCTCTGTCTGTCTCTCGCCCTGTCTCGCACATGCCAACAGACACAGACACAACACACACACACTCACGCACGCACGCACACACACGCACACACACGCACACCCATACTCAAGATTCTCCTCTGATGTATTCAGAATTCATCTGTCAGGGTGCATGAGTCATTGCATTGACAATTTCATTATTTGCAGCGTAGCCTAGTAATATCTCTGTCAAACAGATTACAGTATGTGACTGCAAGGACCCATCTATTAACCACAAGCTTTATTTTGGAGCACTGTCAAAGAAGCCACTGTAATAGGCCCACCTTAAAATAAACGTGCGAGTGCGGTCCAGGTTGTGAGCTATATAGCCGGCCCGTGCTACTGGGATGCTCTTTCAAAGATGCTTTCAAAGATGCTCGTGTTCGTAAGTTACGGGCTTGACGTTGCACTCACGTTCAGTCACTAATGCTGTTACAAGGTGGGCTGTGATAAATTGCATGGCTGCTGCTTGAAGACTAGCAGCTGGGTGTGTCAAATTGGTTTCGGGCTGTCAGGTGTGTGTGTGTGTGTGTTAAAAGACAGGCGCGACAGAGTGGCTCACAGCCTCTCTTTCTTATATAACTGTTAAGAGGGTTTCCTTCTTTTTTTTTTTTTAAGGACGGCTGCATGCTCTAGAACTAGCGGCAAATAGCATGATGCTGAATCTATGACTCGCTGGAGTGTCCAGTTCTGTCTGTGTGTTTTTGGTGCATGCTGTGTCTGCGTCCGTGTGTGCTAGCATATCTTTCATACCTCCTCTAGTTAGAATTTCATCCACACTTAAAATGGTGGGTGATTTCGATAATGTCGCAGCAGGCGATGCTTTTTGTTCTGAGATTATTTTTAGCCCCGAAGCTCTCTAGGGCTTGTTATCCTGCATCAAGTGTATTGTCTGTGATCGTTCTCAGGGCCTGCCTAGGTGATTTTACGCTCAGTCCTCACATTCAAGTGTTAGTGTCATAGACGGTTTATTTTTTCACCTTTTTCTTGACATGTACTATACATCTCCTGAGCTTGTAACTTCAGAGGACTACAGGGACATTTAAACCTCAAGAAATGCAAGAAGACACAATTTCTGTTTAAACTTGAACTGTTTTATTTCATATATGTAGCTACATTTGTTGTATAACTTCTCTTATAATGCAGTTTTCTCACTTAAACAGTGAACAATAAAAGAGAAGAAAAATTAAAAAAACAATAGTCAATTTTCAATAATGACAAAGATGAATAATGTAGTTAAATAAGTTTACTTATAAATAATGATATCTCTTTTCACAAAAACTATATAATAGCAGTAATAGACAAAAATATATTACATATTACAAAATATGAAAAATGGAAAATATATATTTGTGAACATTGCATGGAATATTAAGAAATAAAATGCAATGTAAGTCAATGTGAGTAAAACGCATTAGTAAGCCTAATTGGATGAAGAAACTTGACACCTGAAACTTGATACTTAGCAAGTATCAATTGCCAAGTAAGCAGGTCAGCATTTTCATTCAGTGCATATCGGATCAATACAGGGTATGTGTCCTTCAAAATACTGTACACCATACAATCTGTTAATTCCCTCATGGTGTCACTCTTTAAAAATGTTACGCTGTTTACAATCCACATGGGGCTGCTGATACCGAACTGGCCTGTACATCACATACAAATTCTCCTTGATTGCAGTCATGGCTTTCAGGGACTAAATGTCTCACCTGAATTAACAAATCGTGGTAAACTCCTGTTTCAACTCTGAGGTAGGGGCAAAAAGGGTAGCTGAGCATAAATCTGCTTGTAATGCTTTGGACTGTTGAGGACGAAGGTGCATGGCATTTCCTTTCTGAATCTCCTAAGCATGATCTGCTAAACCTGTGCAGGTCAAATGTTGTTTCAAATGCAGTCACATACAGTACATACATTGTTCACTTTGTTTTTAGAGTGATTTTTAATGATGCATTAAATTAGTCTGCCGGTAAATTGCGCTGACAAAGTGTGCACAGCTTGAAGTATTTCCATAAAGTTCTAGAATAACTTTCTGTAACTGAGGCCAGCATGCCCTGGGGTTGCCAAGGCATTGCATCTGCTATCAAACTCTTCCATCAATGATTGACACTGTCTATTTCAATGCATGTGCAAGAATACAGTTGACTAGTGCTGTCACAGAGTCCACGGTCACTTTGAGCTCACCACCTCTCATCTTGTAGCAGAATTGTGCCTAATGCCAATGCAGTGGTATGATAAAAAGTCTGGGATGTTGTGACCTTTTTTGAGCAAGGCCATTAATATCTTCTCCCGTCCAGCCATTAAAGGAACACCAGGCATCACACAAACCAGCTTTTCAGGTTTTGGCCTGGTTCGTGAAAGAACTCAATCAGTTCAGAATATACTTTATGTCTTTCCCTGCGTTTGCCCAATTAATGGAAAACAAGGCCAACATCTCTTTTGCAAATGTGTCAAACCAGCCAAGTAGAGCCAAACCTCATATCATCGGTATTGTTTGTATCATCCGATGCTAAGCAGAAGTATTCTGCACTTTCAATGTCTTTTAGATATGAAAAAATATCATGTGAAATTGCCTCTACTCCCCTGTTAAGGGTTTAAACTTCAGCTTTAATATTTGCCAGGTTATGTTGTCTTTCTTATTGAATTCTGCAAATCTATAAACATTTGTCTGAGAAAGCCAACCTCAGTTGGTGGTTTCTTAGCTCTAGCTATATTTCAAGTGATTTTTTATGAGGCCTCGGTAAAGTTTATACTTTTTTTAACAGTAAGGAACATACTTTGCTGCTTTCGTGTTTCCTGAGATCGCTGTCAGGTGAATATGTGTCTCTTAAGTCTGGGTGAAGTTGGTCATGGCGGCATAGTAAATTGGCTTGCTTTGACACAACCAGCGTTTTTTGGTAGATGAGACACTCCTGTTTGCCACGTACCTCTGTAAAGGCAAATTCCACTTTTCACTCGAGGATGAAACCCTGTTTTCATCTTCAAAATTCATTTTCTTTGTTGCCATCATCAATCAATAGCTAGGCTGCGTATTTTGACTGCTTGACAGATCACTCACTGTAAGACTGTGGCGATCAACAAGTTTCCGTTGCCATGGTATTGGACGTGGCTCATGGTTTTATATAATAAAACTAGCATCAAGTACGACTGACATTCTCATCAGGCATTGCTTTATTTATGTTAATTCAAGATTTGATTATTAATTTGTCTGTATTCAATGTATTTTATGAGTGTGAGTAAATAGGCTTTATGGTGTTAGGAGGGCATAGTTACTGTAGATACCCTGTTGACTGTTCGAGGGTATCTCTTATTATAGCCATTGTATTCTGATCATTTAACTGACAGATGTTCAGCAGGCCGCAATCTAAGGGGACACATGTAGTTTTAGGGTCTTTTTGTGGAGACTTTGCTGCAGGTTAAGAGAAAAAGAAGGAGCACTCTCTAGGCAGTAAACACAGTGAAGCTACAGCCCCTTTAGAAAATGTGTTTGCGTACATTCTTAACTATGTGTTTGATTTTTAGAGGTTGTAAGCATAAAAAGCATAAGATGCAATAAGTGCCGGCATTTACCACAGTTTAAAGCAGTCACGCTTTACAGCTTTGGACATTTAGGTTTAAATATCATCTTCTGGACGGGATGGGGAAGGGAAAGACAACATTAACCTGAAAATGTTTTCTGCTGAATTTGCAGTATATTTAATTGACTCATGCATTTCAATTTGTCTCTATGGAATTCTCAGAAGCTCCAACCTTGGTCCTGTTGTCCTTGCTAAATAAAAGAATGAGTTAGAAGCTAACTGCACAGTGTGTGGCTAGTTAGAGTGTGTCCTGCAGGCTTATGTAAAGCCCTGCGTGGATTTTTCTGGCAGCTGCCACTTCCTGTGTATATTATTTAGCTTAACGTCTGACCTTCCCTGTTCCCTGCTATGCTGTATGCATCGTCAGAGAAACCCCTCCATAGTGCATTATGCAACCCCTCGCTCTCCCTCTCTCCGCCGTTACTTCATCTCTCTGTTCATCCCGATCTGGTAAAACCCTCTCACTTTTTCTTCTTAGTCTTCCTCTCGTCAGCTGAAGTTACCTTGTTTCACCCACGGATGTGTTATAAAAACGGGATACGACACTTTTTGCTCCCAGAGCGCATGCACTGGGACACTGGGGGGAGGAGCTTCATTATCGTCTACCACTGTTCGTATGCGGCCATTAAGACATGTGCCTTCCTGGGCTTTAGGAGACTTAAAATCTAATAATATACAGTATAACACATTTTTAACTTGTGCAGTGTTTCTTTGCATGCAAAAGCTAGTTTCTCGCTAGGGTCTTAGTTCCATCTCTGTGAATGCACCTCCTAATTGATTACTATGTGCGAAAGCAAACGGACAAAATAACGTTGGCAGTGTATACAGTAGTTCTCACAGAACTTCACATGTGGGTAGTCCCTACAACAGATATCCTAGAACTGTCTGGAGCAAAAGCTACTATAGAGAAGTGCTGGATTTTTTTGGACCACCGCTTCTCTGCAAAGTTAGCATTTAAATCCTCTGCTGTTTTTTAACTCATTTGTGTGAGGACTCAGAATGTAGATTGTTTTTTATCTGTTGCGAACAGGTGTAGCTAAACTATTCTTTCACAATGGCCTAGCTGTTGTGCTTCACCACCACAGAAAAGGCAACAACCGAAATGGCAATGGGCATTATTCTTCTCTGATAGGCTGCTATTAAGTAACCCTCCCAAACAGTGGCTGTCTCTGTGCCGACCAGATAATTCGAGGTCGAATGCGGAGGTGGCACCACTCCTAGCGCAGTGTGAGGGCCACAGGTGTCTGGTGAGCTTCTGATGAACGGTGACACCAGTGGGCACGCTCAGTAGGCTTGCAGCCAGCGCTGTGGAAGCACAATATAGGACCGCTTGCTTAGCTGAGCTGCCAATCCTCCTCAATTGCATGCCACACCTGGTCTCACAAATGGTGTTCATCGCACACACTATCTGTCTGTCTCTCTGCCTGCCTGCCTTACCGTGTGATGCTATTTTTGGTTACTTGGTTTAAATGTGCTTTGCACTGATGCATGCATTTTGATTGTGTTCAGTATGAACTACGTAAGTCGTTGGCAAGCATCATCAAATCCTCCTCCTAACAGTATAGATTACATTGATTTTCATTGGAGGAGGGGAGCAGGGGCCTCATCAATTGTGTATCAGTTGTGTGTACAAACAAGTATGTACACTCACCTAAAGGATTATTAGGAACACCTGTTCAATTTCTCATTAATGCAATTATCTAATCAACAATCACA
>JAODOY010000002.1:3658922-3680892 GCA_025399855.1 Forbesichthys papilliferus | reverse complement strand
TGGTCTTGTAGGTAATGCGCTGCATATCTTGTCCTGGTCTTGTAGGTAATGCGCTGCATATCTTGTCTTGGTCTTGTAGGTAATGCGCTGCATATCTTGTCCTGGTCTTGCTTATTGGTCATGTATATTTTAGTTTTAGTTATATTGATGTATACCATATTCAGAACATATATTGACTTAATGGTAGAAGTTGCATAAAGTAAAATAATAATCATTTAAAAATTAATCAAGAGGTTATTATATAGTTGACAATGACTGAGACTGTTCCTGTTCCTGGTCTTGGTCTCGGACTAAGTCGGCCTTGCTCTCTTCTGATGCAGGGCTACCTACGTCAGTGCAGGAAGCGCGTGGACATGTTCAACGATGACCAGCTGAAGGTGATCTTTGGGAACATCGAGGACATTTATCGTTTCCAAATGGGCTTTGTTAGAGACTTGGAGAAACAGTACAACACAGAGGAGCCCCACCTGTCTGAGATCGGACCCTGTTTCCTTGAACATGTGAGCGTAAACACACATACAGCTGACAATGCTTTGCACACATACAAACACATGCATACATCTACAGTCAAATGCAAACCTACAGTAACCCGCCTGCGTCTCTTTGTCACTGTATCCCACAGCAAGATGGATTCTGGATCTACTCAGAGTACTGTAACAACCACTTGGATGCCTGCATGGAGCTGAGCAAGCTGATGAGAGATGGCAGGTACCAGCACTTCTTTGAGGCCTGTCGCCTGCTCCAGCAGATGATAGACATCGCCATAGATGGCTTCCTGCTAACCCCTGTCCAGAAGATCTGCAAATATCCGCTTCAGCTCGCTGAACTGCTCAAATACACCGCACAGGAGCACAGGTAATCTAAACAGTATTTAGTCCAGATGGTACTTTAAATTCAAAAGAACATATCTATTAACCGTGTATCCTTCCACTCTAGATGCATTGCCACACAGCTTAATGCATTGCTGTGTATTATGCATACATATTTTGAGAGATTTCTATCACAAAACCATTTAGTCAGGAAATATAACTTGAAAATAATAACACTAACATTTCTCAAAAGTAATTGATAAATCTTATCAGATTATTGACTGGATATTCAAGCAATGGAGTTCTATCCCTAGATAACCCAGTGTAATAAAAGAATATCAAGGCTTTAAAACAACACAAAGGCAGACTACTTGCTTTATATTGGTGGATATACGGCATAGTAGTCGACTACACAATGTAAACCCACCCCTCGAGTGCTGGTATATTAATCTGCCTAGATGTGAGCACACTATCAAGCACACACAACAAATGAAATACGGTGAGAGGGTGTCAGTGTGTCTCAGCCAGCTTCAGGTCATTCACGATCCCATTCAGGGAGGGACTGGTGCCAGCTCATCCGACTGGGCCTGCCAGATCAGTGTGTGACTGTTAGGAGCTGTGGAGGATTTGCCAGATACATATACACACACACACACAGCTCAGTTAGCCCAGCATTCAATATTAAGTTTGCCTGATTGGAATTTAAAGGTGCAGTCCGCTATTGCAGGCTATTTGTAAGCTAATACACAATTTGTTAAATTCAATATCTCCTTTTCGCTAGCTTACCGTTCGCTGTGCGTGTTGAAAAAAGTATCCAGTACTTCTACACAGCCCTGGCTCCGTAAATATGAACATAAACAAAGTGGCGAGCACCGCTCACATTGACAAAGTCATAGTACTACAATTTGTTTCACAATGGACTTCGATGTGTGGGGCGCCGCGGCGCGGCAGAGGGATAATGTTTTTATTTGATCTTTAATTGTGATAGATCATATTGATTGTGTTCCAGTTTACTTACTGCTGTTACGTGAGTTTAAAACCCCTGTCTTGAGTAGGCTTTGCCCCAGCTATTACCTCTGCTCTCTATTATCCACTTTGTACTGAATGACTCACATCCAAAGGCTATAACTTTACTACCAGAAGTGTATTAAACAGTGGGGATCGGTAAATCTGTAGGTGTAGCTGTGTCTTTTCCAGTACCGGTCAGTTCATATTTAGAGACAGGTATGTCACCAAATGTGAAATTCTTCATGAGATTTACTCAGTATTGTCAAGCTGTATTTGAAACCAAAAACTGCCTCTTACCTAATGGTAATCACTGTGATATGTCAAATCACATGATCGCATGATCGCAACGCAATAGTATATTTTAATAGGAATATTAGGTAGTGTATTATATATGTGAATTCAGAATAATTATGACACTGAATGTGTACACACCTAACTTATAATGAATGAATTGTAAAATATTAAGGTGTGTTCTGTCTCCATAGTGACTATCGCTATGTGGCGGCAGCCCTGGCTGTTATGCGGAATGTCACTCAGCAGATAAACGAGAGGAAGAGGAGACTTGAAAATATTGACAAGATAGCCCAATGGCAAGCCTCTGTTCTGGACTGGGAGGTGTGTGCGTGTGTGTGCGTGCGTGTGTGCGTGTGCGTGTGTATGTTATTTGCTAGTTAATGTCGGCCTATACATTTCTGTCCATTAATATGCTTTAGTACCCATGACTTCATTGGGCGTGCGTGTGTTTGTGTTTCTATCCGTCCAGGGAGAGGATATCTTGGATAGGAGCTCTGAGCTCATCTACACAGGGGAGCTGTCATGGATCTACCAGCCATATGGGCGCAGCCAGCAAAGGGTGTTTTTTCTCTTTGATCATCAGCTGGTCCTGTGTAAGAAGGTACATTATAGGCCTCTCTCGCTCTCTTGTGTCACCGTCTCTCTCTGTGACATTATCGTCGTGACTTCTCGTCTCTCTTGTGTAAACCGAGTCTGTTTTACATATCTTTATTCAGATAATATTTTTAGACTTGCAAGCAGACAATTTGCCATCGTATGACCTCACCCAAGAGTTATAAATACACGGGGTGGTGTGAGACGTGGCTCCCAGAGCAAAAACCTGTCCAGCTCCTCTCTGGCTGTCACAGAATGTGAGAGCTGTGATAGTCTGGGCCATAATGCTCCGCGGCTGCGGTCTCCTGTCAGAGCAATGTTCACGCTTGGTCAGATTGAACAGTACAAGTGCACACACAAACACAAGGGAGGCTAGAGAGGTGCACACACACAAACCCAGCTGGCTAACGTATAAGCACATACCCCCATCATAAACCCACACATCACTGTAAAAATTATTCTGGAATCACATGGAACCAAAACATGACGAACATACTCACACATGCATAAACAAACCCATATGTAGGCCTGTTCTTTCATTGTGCCTTACCTATCTATAGGATCATGGTTGATGATTGGTCATTGGTCATTGGTCAAAAGTCTTGCGCTCACATTGTGAGGCACCTTTTTCTTTGCGAAACTCAATTTACAATTACAAAACTCCATGGCAATAGTCGAAAAAAAAGTATTTTGAATGTCGCACATTGAGGATTGTGGATGTTAGTGACGATTCGCAAATGTGTTATTTCATTTAGAAACCTTGTATCGTTGTATGTAAAATTCACTATTGGCACCAACTAATGCTTTATCTATTAAAACATTTAGGACTGTTTATATTTTTCTTACACATCATGAAACAAGAATCCATACACATACTGGCGGTCCTCCATCGTCCTGTGCTTGTACGAGTGTTTAACTATGAGCTACTGTAGCACGTTTAGTTTGTTAGCATGCACATTAAAGCCCCAATATACTTGCTTTTGAGCAACGCGTACAAGGCATTGCTTGCCTACCTTGCAAGTACTTGGAGGATTTAAAATATATCCAGTAGGAAGAAGAAGAAGAAAACTTTATTGATCCCAAAAATGGGCAATTAATTAGTAGGGGGCAGATCAGGGCCGAATCATCCCTGGCCGAAACCAGAATATTGTCCTTGACTACCTCTGAATTTCCACAACAGCAACCATCATGTCAAAATGTGGCTTGGAGACACCATATATACTGTATGTTGGTAATTACAGACTAGCTCTACTAACTTCTCTTTGAAACTTCCCGCCATTGTTGTTTTTGTTCAGAGACTGTTGATCTATCTGTTCGATCCTGATTTACTGCCCCCACGTTGTTGAGCTGTACTGCATCAGGCGTACGAGTAGCGTTCATTTCTGAGGACGCACAAACTACACTCCAAAAGGAACGTAGGATACGCGCCCGACTTGTGTGGTAGCCATCTTGCATATGTACGCATAGTTAAAAGCAAGTATATCGCGGGCTTTAGCCTGTTTAGCCTGCTTTGTGTGCTGGTAACATGAGTCTGTTTGCACTCTCCTGTTCTGGCCCGCACACAGAAGATGGCTGCAAGACATGCTTACTTATACAATTGTGCGTCTTTCTTCTCCACTTCCTTCTGCAGACAGCACTGTACAACATGTGTAATGGCAGCCCGGGGTGTTTTAGGGCCGGTCTTGTGTGTTGCCTTCCTTCCTTGCTTTCATCTCCTGCTGTATCAGTACAGAGTTGCAGATTCATCTCTGCACGCTTATTAGAAGTTTGTATTATTACCCCCACCTCCCTCATCCCCATCTTTAACCTCCGCTTAGAGCTTGGTATTCCCAAGGTTATTGGTTATTATGGAGCTTGTTTTATGTGGACATTAAGGTTTCATTTCAGAATATGATTATTCAGCAGTATGCCGTCTCAAAGGGTTGATATTACACACTTTATACTTTCATTACTGCTGAAATTATTTTTAGAAGTAGCCTAATGAAAGTGTAATCTAGTTATCTTGAGATACCCATTTTGTGTTTAGTTGTAGTAGCATTATTTCAGTCTACAAGTCTACATGTATTGCTTCATAAGAATGTTTGTGCTGTTTGTTTGTGTTAGATGGATGGAAAGAGACTTCTCTAAATCATATTAGATCGGTAACTAATATAGACTAATCTTGACTAAATAACAAACATTTTTTGATCGATTTTATACCAGTTGTTAATTTAAAATAATTTAGTTTGTGATTGTTATATAGGCCTACATTCCTTTTATTTCAATTACAACTTTGGTAATTAAGTCATATTTTTCACCGGGCTGTCCATGTTTACATAGTCATGAAACGACATAATAAGAAGGCACTGGGCAAAGTAGTCCAATGTAGTTTCACCGCGGCAGACCCACCGCCATTAAAATTCACTGTCGCATTATTATCCTAGTGTAAGTGCAGTCGAATTCTCTTGGCACCGCAGTTTCTATTCCTAAATCCTTTCGAATTCTCCTCCACGCATTTCCTTGACCTCGTGACGTTTTCACTTGAGGTCAAGGAGCAGTTGCTAGGAAAGGACACAGGACGTGCTCGTTTTGACTATGTGGACGGCTGATGCTTGTGGACTCACCTCACGCACGCACACTAACACATCTGCCTCTCCCACAGGATCTGATTCGCCGGGACATCCTGTACTATAAGGGGCGCATTGACATGGATCGCTACGAGGTGCGGGACGCCGTAGATGGGCGTGACGATGACTTCAACGTTAGCGTGAAAAATGCTTTTAAACTGTGCAACAAAGACAGCGAGGAGATCCACATCTTTCTGGCCAAGAAACTGGAAGAAAAGATCCGCTGGCTCAGGGCCTTTCACGAGGAGAGAAAGATGGTGCAGGAGGATGAGAAAATCGGTTAGTCATGCTCCCCTCTGCTCCCCACCTCTCTGTTTGGAGAGCATCACTGCCATTCAAAATGAGGACTCCAGCTTGATTTATATTCGAGTACACAGCACTGACTGCAGCATGCTACACGGCTGCTTCGCTACAGTTAGTAAACACGAGGTCCCTTAGACCGGCATTTGCATACTTTAGAGCTGAGACCCCACAGAGTTAAAGGCAGGGTTAGTCATTTCTGAGAATGCCTTGCTAATAATATCCCTCTGCGCGTCTGCGGCGTCACTCACATTGAAACACATTGTGAAGCAAAGCATTGTAGCTTTGTTGATACGAGCCACCACTGTCCGGTGCCAGGGCTGTGTAGAAGTACCTGATTATTGTTTTAACATGCACAGAGAACGGTAAGCTAGCGAAATGCAAGGAGATATTGGGTGTAATTGACAAAACGTGTATTAGCTTACAAATTAGCTTGCAATAGCTGACTATACATTTAGCTGGTTTATAGCTTAAAACCAATATCCAATAGGTAATATGCAAACTAATAATTTTTTCTGCACAAATTTATATTATTTTATTAAATTATTCACAATTAATGGATATAAGATAATAGAGTTAATTAAACTAATTCAACTTTTTTTACACAAATAATTAAAATCCTTGACACCATATTCACTTTCAAAGTAGCATGTGTAATTTTACGTTTTTTTTTTGCTTTGTCTTTATATAACATTCTTTATATAATACTTTTAAATGTCTATGGACATTTTCTATAGTTTCAGTTATCACTCAAGAAACTAATAAGATTAACAATTATTTGCTAATTGCCTTCACTTAGATGACTCTAGAAAGCTGTGTGTCTTATTAGTCAGTGTGTAGGTCTCTTTAAGTTCTCCTTAAACTAAAGAAAACACTGAATTGCACTGCATTGACGTTGCACCCCGTGGAATGTGTTCTGCTTAGGGTTCGAGATCTCAGAGTACCAGAAGCGGCAGGCAGCGATGACAGTGAGAAAGGTGACCAAACAGAAAGGTGAGGCAACAAGAAGATATCAGGTGATTTCCCTTTTCTTTCTCACCCTGGTCTGCTCTGTCTTCTCATCGCTGTTTACTCTTTTTTTACCTGCTGTTTTACCCTGTACACCTTTAAAACACATATTTTACATACACACACGCACTTATGAATGAGTCTAGGCTAGTTGTTTACTTAGTAGTGTGAAGAAGATTAATGTCCTAGCATAATGGTTTATATATTTGGTTTCCTTTGAGCTAAATACCTCTCAGCCCTTAAATGAATGAGGATGGCTTATTGTTAAGCATCAATGAAAAGACAGAGGGCTCTTTGCATGAAGTATGAGTTTAAAGGAAAATACTAGTGTTTATGACAAGTGGGTCCTGTGCCATTCTTGCCATTCATTTGTTGTTTTTCTGAAAAGTATTATAGACATATGCAGAGTAGGGTAAATAAGTTTATTGTACAGTAGAACAGACAAAAACTGTACTACCAAGACCTTAATAAAGTGAAGAGAATATCAAGGGTATAGCTACTTACATTTACAGCCAAAACAAAAATGTTTTTGATTGGGATTCTTATTATTATTCATACCGTATTTAAAGAACCTTTTAAGCTGCAAAGAAATCCTAGCATCATGAATTAGCCATCTCCTGTCTCGAATTACAAGGTTGTTGCCAACTCTCGTAGTAATGAATAAAATACCAAACTTATTAAATTCAACATCATAAAACTGCAAGAAAGACTAAGCACCCCTAAGTCAAAACAGTTGATATCATCCTTTAAGAAATAGCCAGACTAGATACATTTACCATTAGTTTCACAATAAGCATGTCCATCCATTATTATGATATTAATGAACTAATGACCACTGCTGGAATGTTCTCTCTGATGTTAGGAACCCTGTAGATGTGTATGTTGTGTGTTTCTAAGTGCTGTATGTGTACATGGCTGGCACAAGGTGAAGTATTCTCTTGAATTTCAGATTCATTTATAGATTTCATCTTGAGAAAGAGGGCCATGTTGTATGGACATGGTTTGAAAATGCTAAAGGTATATGCATTAGAGTTCTACCTAGAGCTAGTGCAACAAGGTGCCATGGCAACTGCTAAGCAGCATTTGGAGCTGTTGTGATTAGCGTTTGCATTGGAGCATGCAGCCACTGTCCAATCTTTAAGCCTTATCTTGTCTACCCAAGATAAACAGGTCTCAATAACACAAATATCCAAGCCCATCCTGCTAAACAGTGCTGGGAAAAAAAGATTGTAAACATTTTTTCCCCCCAAAGATGCCATGGCAACTTTTGAATATTTCATCTCCAAATATTGATTGTTAGTTTTTGACAACACTAGCATAGTTGTAATGCTTGTAGATTGTGGATATATTACATTGTAGATTGTAGTTTAACGCATATTAACAGCTTTCTGTTGGACCTATTGTTGTCTCTCTTGTGTTCTCAAGTCTTGAGGGTGCTATTCAAACAAACAAGCTGTCAGAAAACACAGAAGAACAATGTCCTTTGTCCAAATGGTTTCATGAATGTATGATTTGTGTTAGATGTAATTCACCGGTTCTTTGGTTTGGCTGCTATCAAACTTGTTTGAATAGTGTCTTTAGCGTCTCCCTTGTGTCATTATGAGAGCTGAACTCCATGTTTCCTCATTTCAGCTTCCATTACTGTATATGTTCATAGCATACAATGTGTCCCAGGTTTAGTAAGCAGGAATGTTAACTTTGTTAATATTCATGATATATGTGCTCGTTCTATGTGGCAGCATGAACCGTTGTTGTGTTGTCATGCCAGTTCGTGACGCACCACTGACAGTTTCTCCTCTACTCTTTTTTCCCTTTTTTCTTTTTGCTTTGTTCCCTAAACTGCCTCCTTGTCCCACCCACACCTACCTACCCCCACGCCCCCTCTTGCTCTCTGGCGCCTGCTTTCCCAGGTGTGAACAGGTGCACACCACCCTCATATCCGCCCCCCCAGGACCCCCACAGCGCGGGGCAGTATGAGGTATCGGAGGACATGGCACAAGGAGAGGTTTTTGAATACAGTCAATCCAAAAGAGGCCAGGCTCCTTTCTGGCATAATTTTAGTAGATTAGCTCCATTTAAGAAATAAGAGACCCACAGACTCTTGTGAAGGACCAGCTATTTTTCTTAGAAGCACTAAACGTTGGATGATTCTGATCCATGATGAAGAAAACACACACACACACACACACAAGTGACTTTGAAGTGAAAGGACAAGTGTTAATATGAAGCGTCGGCGACTGAAGACATGGATTAAAAATACATACTTTACACTCATGTTGTTCTTGGTTATGCTTTATCGACTCATGAACTCTCCCGTGAATTCCGCAGCACTCATTAGTAGCCACCAGTCACCTGAATGTCCCACTGTTACTGATTATGGCTTAGCTTTTAGTTTATCTAAACGGTTTGTCATAAATGAACACAGCCCCTTGTCCCCCCTCCACTTTAAGGGCAGGGTGGGATGTAGTGTGATGGTGCGTGGAAGCCGAAATCCCTGTGCGCTGCTGAATGAACCCTTCCCCCCCCAATCAGTTGCTGTCGTTTCTCAATGCAGTGGTGCTCTCCTCACCCACTCCCACGTCCCACGGTGGACTCGCCTCTTATCGCCCCTTCTGTGTTCCTGTGTGCACCTCCCTATCGATCTGGCCACCTGCGCTGCCTTTGTGATTGGCTGGTTTGTCCGCTGGCTGCGATACGAAGGGTCACGGAGCAAATCAATAGTCGCAACATCAGAACAACATTTACATCCCCTCACAAAGCACTTTTGACAGGGTATGCATGGTCTCCAACCCAGGGGCTGTGGCTTGTGTCTCAACGCCTGCTGTTGAGATGAAAATGCTGTGGGCACTAGATACCTACCTACACCTTAGAACGCCCCCCCCCATTCCTATATCCCAAGGACCGCCCTTGTAGCACTGTGCTGGCACCTCAGTAAGTGTCTGGAAATAGCGCAGCCTACCTCTGAAATGAGCCAGTGCCATGATCAAACGTAAATAATGTCTCTTTTCTACATCAGTCACAAAAAGGGTTTTTGGCTAGCTAAGTGGATCGTTGTCATAGTGCTTGGAGAATTAAGAAAGCACAGCCCAAATTAAGTCAACATACATCATTTTGCCCCTGTTTTTGACTGAGTACCTGACACAAACCTGTCTCATAGAGTGTATTTACTCTTTCAGATGTACGCCGGTTAACAATTTGTGACAGAAAATGGAAAATGCCAGCCAGGACAGGGTGAATGGTCAACGTACAGCATACAACTAACAAATTAGACAAACCTGGTTAAGTGTGTGATTCTGTACTATTGGAAATTAGCAGTAAATTCCAATTGACTAGACTTAAGGTCCAGGAGGTTGACCGTTACTAGTAGCATGTGGTTTTCACTCATTCACAATGCCTCGCGTCTTAACAGCTTCAGCCACAACACCAGTGCGTCCTCCACTCTCACTGTTGGCCACATGTAACCTAGCTAGCCAGCCAGCGTAATGCTGTCCGGTTATTTACTACTGAGGCCTGTTTAATTGGTGAGTTAAACACAAAGCTGCTGTCTGATGAGCACAGTCATGTTCTGAAACGTAAGTGAATTGCAATGCTTGTGGACCATCTACGTAAACAGAAATTCCATTTGCAAACACGGTGTATTCTTTTCTACAGACTAAATGTTCAATTCACACTGATCTGCTCGTGGTATTTCAATTCATAGTTTGACCTCAGATACAGTACGCTTTTGTGTTGAATTACATAATCTGATGAACAGTGCATATACAGTATGACTTGTGTAATGTGATAAATCAAATATCTTCACTATTCACCACCGTGATATGAAAGAGTTATATTATTGTTCCTTGTCATCTGTTGGTCTTCTTATAGGCCTTTATAACCTTTTTTGGAGAAAAAAAACAACCTTAGACTTGCTTTGTATGTTGTGTACTTTACTTTTCATTTCAGTAAAGACAGTTGAGAAGCGGGTGAGATGGTTGGTGGTGTCTGCAGAAATGGCTTCCACTAAAATTGTCATAGAAGATGTTTCCCTTACAGGGCACAGTGAGCAGATATGGTTCCCAGACTATGATAACCTCAGGTCCAGAGCACAGTTCCCCCATCCCCCCACGACACCCTTACACCAACATACTCATCTTGCACACCAACACATACCGATACATAAGCATGGAGGCATATGCAAGCACACATACTGTACATCAAGACATGCACATACATGCTTACTGGCCCGTTCTGCTGCGGAGTAGAGAGATGCTATCTAACAGTGCCTTCCAGCATTCCACTTTGGATTTACCTATTGAGTTTCACTGGCAGATTTGAATTAGCCATGTAGTTTCTCCTTCAGTGTGGGAATTGTATTTTTCTCCTCTTGGAATTCCAGTTGCCCACTCTGACAGCAACATAAGAGGTCAGGCCTTTTCTGTGTAGAGCTGCTATTAAAGTTAACACACCTCTTAAATCACTGCAGTAATATTGGCCTCGTACCACAACCAAACTGGTCATGAGGTCATTTATAATCCCACGAGTTAACATTCTACTTTTCAGGTCCTCTATTTTCTGTTTATTACGATGAGATGCTGAGATATTTTCATCCCTTAATTATCAATTACATTTTCGAGGTAACAACGTACGCTACTTCTGGTGGGATACAAACCGAAGAAACAATCATCTATTTTACACTTTAGAAGCTACACACTGTAAATAATGTAAAAAGAATAGATCATATATTTGGATATTGGTATTTTGCGTTGGAGACGAATGTTGTGCCAGTTCTAGCGTGCGGTAGACCTCTGTAACAAGTAGATGCATGCTTGTGGCATCCAATATTTTGCATGATACTTAAGACAACTCTTCACAGATTCTTTTGATTCATTTATTGCCGCCACCACCTTTACGAGACCCTATACCATCTCACTTAACAGATCCCTTTTCTCTTTTCCACCTGTCTCCTTGCTCACTATACAGTAAGGGTTGTGACCTACATCATTGTCTTTATTTGTTGTCAGTTGGATAGAAAGGAGCTTAATTAAAGTTGTGCCTGTAATGGGGGAAATGATGCTCTCCTGTCCAAATAGAATGGTTATTCTAAACGATCACATTAGGTAAATCTAAAGACAACATATGCTGACATGTGCCAACTGCTGGTTATTTGTGGAATGCCATTAACTGCTGAGGTGAAACGGGTATACATATTTTATGGCAACAGTCAACCAAATAGGACTTTACACTGATCACTGTTGTTTGCGTATAGATTTGTAGTCAAGCAAAAAGGCTGAATAAATGAGAAACCTCTTAAGATGAGCTAAAAATATACATATGCACGCACACGTGCGCACACACAAACAGTGTTTCATTACCATATGCTCCAGTCTCTGCTTAGCACATAAATCATTATTTAAAGTACAATGATTTGACAATGCCAATCAGTTATCTCATTTGTGTTTTCTGAATTTAAATTTGAATTTACATTGCCAGTTGTATTAGCACATTGTTAAAAATAATTATGTTTATTTTATTATATATATATATACTGTATATATATATATATATATACAGTAACTGAACCTATACTGAGCTGAGAGCTTGGTTCAACAATCTATTTCTATTACAAAGCAAGGCTGCTTACATTAGCTGACAACTGTCAAATATACCTGCATTTACCATTCCTCAGATTTAACTTGATTTGATGTTATTATTTTTTGTCCAGGGGGCACATTTGCCAGTAATACCATTTACAAATATTGGCATAGCAGCATCTTTGATTGCAATTATTCGTTAATTATGCAGTTTTGTGTTATTTCGGAATAGTCAGGGTACAGTGGAGTTTTTACAGAGCCATACTTCACATGGTTCTTAACGCTAACAAGGTATTGGTTGACCTAGGATCCCAGTTGTGGAATTAGCTCCATCCATTGTATATTACCATCTAATTTAAGGTTTAGGTTTTGACTACCAGAGCACATTCATTTACAATGTTCATCCGTAGAAAATTCCACCATATGCAAACGTATATTTTTGTTTCCTGCTGGCCTTTTAAGTTTTATTATTTGTTGTAGAAATGAAAATCTTGAAGAATAATGCCTATTCAATCCAGAAACTGTGAATGGGAGAGTGAACATGTCTACTATATGTACATTATACAGTATGTTTTGATGTAATCAGAAGCACTGGGAATATGTTGTATTTCGCTGTAAAAATTAAACCATACCTGATATGGCTGTACTTTTGTTGAAAATAAAAATTCTATATAGAGAAGTATGTCTAGCTGCCATAGCGTAAGGGATAGCGGGATTTCCTGTATGTTCTATTAAGTTGCAATGAGAAAATAAATTCTATTTTAAAAAAGCTGTATAGATTGTGACTAGATATAGACTAAATTACCAGGTTTAAAGGCAACATAACATTCAAGTGCGATTGCTGACAAGCTTGTGAATATAGTGTTATGCTGACATCTAGTGGCTATATCTGATATAGCAGCGACTTGTGTCTCAAAAGCCTGATGCTCCATGAAAGCGTGTTCGTGTGCAGTTACCGGACCACTTAAATATTACAGTTCAGTCAGTTACTTACTTTATTTAATAAATACATCTATATCTATTCAAAAACTTTACAAAACCTCTAACAGAACTGGAGTTCAGTGATTTTTGAGCAGCAGCACTTAATGTGTTTACATGAGGAAAATCTAGTCCCACTGCACCTAATTAAAAGTACATGCTTCATTTTTATTATTAATAATGATCAACCTTCAGTTCGTTGTTTTCAGTAAGCACATAAGAAAGTGCAATTGACATATTTCAGCTGTGGAAAAGGGAAACATGTACACACAGGCCAGGAGATCTGAATATCCCGTGAGTGTCAGAGTTCAGAAGAGACATGCTTGAGGTAGTTTCTCAGGATCTCAGGAATGTCCAAGTGATCGATTTCATGCTCTTTGCTGGCACAGGGAAGGCATCTTCTAATCACTAGCCGTGTCTGTGACATCAGTGTTTTAGGGCAAACTGATATGAAAGAGAGGTCAGTATATATCAACATTATGTAAACTACTATCTCCTTATTCTGAGCTATTTTATATCCAACAGTATTAAGTGAACCACGCAAATGTGATTCATAATCAGTGTTGGGCAGTAACTAGGTACTGTAATATTAATTTTCCAGTAACTAGTAGTGTAACTCATTACCTTTTCCAAAACAGTAATAATATTACAATTAGTCATCTAAATAATGCTTCATTACTGGGCTACAAGAACGATATTTATGGTCCTAGCAAACTTGAGGTAGGCTAATTGAACCAACCCGTCCAATCACCTGGTTTGAGAGGCTGCAGTTTTTTCACTTTTTGCTGATTATTGACTCCTAAGGTTAATTATTGTTTCAAAAAAGAGCTTTCATTTTTAAAATGAGGTCATTTTTCAGAAGGGGCGAGCAATGTAGTAAGGTAACTAGTAACGTAACTAATTACTTTTAAAACCCAGTAATAAGCAAAGTAATATTACTTTTTAAAGGAGTAATAAGTAGTATCGAATAGTAACTTATTACTATTCCTGAGTAACTTGCCCAACACTGTTTATAATAAAGCAATTATAGTGTTCTCTTACCTCTTTCCTTTAGCAGCAAGGCCACAGCTTCATGCTGCTTGGTAGTCTTGTCAATGATCAGTGTGGGCAGATACACGTCTGCACCAAAGTCTATGAGCATCTGAATGTACTCAGGCCCACAGCCATAGCGGAGACACATCTCCAGCACAGTCTTGGGCTGCTTGATCTTGGCCAGCAGCTTCTCCTCCGTGCAGTTGTAGTTGGGGTTGGCCCCGTGGAGGAGCAGCATCCTGAAGCAGGCCAGGTGCCCGTACACGGCACAGATGTAGAGCGGACCCCTGCAGGCCGCCGCGCTGGACGCCCACTCGGATGCTCTGGACCGGACGTCCACCTCGGCGCCAAAGCGCAGGAGCTCTCGGAGGACGCGGACGTCTCCCTCCCGGGCTGCTGTCAGCACCGGGCTGCAGTTGTTGTGCTGGCTGCCGTTGGGGTCAGCGCCGGCCTTGAGCAAAGCAACGACACAGTCCAAGTGCTTCCCACCCACCGCCGTAAACAGAGGTGTCTGGGCCTTCACGTCAAGGCTGTCGATCTGTATGTACACACAGCACCAGTAGGGGGCAGTGAGCATATTACTGTTGAATGAATATACTGTATCAATGCTGAACTTGAACTTGAATTGCAATCCTGCTCCTCTGACTACAGGTCTTCTCTTTTAAAGATGTCGACTCATGCTGGTTAGTATATTGTAATTTCATGTTATTTACAATTCACTTTTGGCATCTTGTTAATGTATTAATATCCAGCACTATATGTAATACTCTGTTGCAGTATTGTGGCACTCTAATTTAAAATGTAATGTGTAGCAAGGAGTTATGGGACATGTGTGTCATTCATTGTCCTAGTTATTTATAGCCTAAGAGATAAAAACTCACTTATACTGTGTGCTATTTTAGGATGGGAAAAATAACTTTGGTTTCAGAAGAAAGCGGGGGTGGGTGAGAGTGGTTAAGTTAAGTAGACCACCCACCATATTGGCCGGTATAGTCTTGCAACCCCCGGGAGATCCAATAGTTTAATAAAGGCTGGTGTCATATATCTACAGTTAACTACATTATACTGTAGTATACTGTATACACCCAATATACTGTGCACCTCAGGTGTCCCAGGGAGGTTAGATACACCACATTTTAGTTTCTGTTGTTATGTACTCTTTCTATCAATGTATTATTTGTATGTTAGTTGCTTCCATTCTATGGGTTTTCAATGACTAAATCTAGAGTCAAATGGCTTTATGATTAAGACCCCAGTTTCAACAGTACACTCACACTGTATACCTGTACATTACTGTACCTCTGCACCATGTTCAAGAAGCAACTCCAGGCACCTCAGGTGTCCCAGGGAGGCAGCTGTCCTTAGTGGCGTGACCGGGATACCCCATCCACTGCGAGCATTAACACACTTTCTGTAAGTGTCCTGGGACAGAAGCTCAGACAGCAGAGCAACGTCGTCGCTGCTTACTGCCTGGTTCAGTGCCTGACACAGCTTGCTGTCTTCGTCATCCTCTTTAGGCTGGAGTAGCGAGAATATCTTAGAAATGTCCATCAAACTCATGTTGACAGCTTGGCACACAAGCATTATGTTATGCAGACCACTGCATGTCAAAACCCCTCCATCTAAAATTACAGATCGACAGAACAGTACATATTTGTAGTATTTGCTTTACTCTTTCGTCTCCATGAATGTTAAAGAAACACAACGACTGAAGCATATATTTATGAAACAAATAAAGAGGGAAATGCCCAAACATTCTTATTGTGATGTCAATGAGGGGAAAATACACATTTACACACAGTGAGTACAGTCATATAGATTCTAGTTTTCATTCGAATTAATCCTAATAAATGTTTCTTACACTAAAACATCACACAAAACAGTTTAACATTGCAGTCGCAGGGGTCTTCCTTAAACGTAATAATTAAACTGACACAAACTTACCCCACTATACTGGTCGCCAACCAATGATATTATTGACAAAGACATTGATATCATTGAAGTAGTAGTGAAGAACGTTTATAAGTCCATGACAGTCATGAGAAAGAAAAGAGAGGTTCTTTGAGAAGGGTGGGATGATATGGTGAGCGTGTGTGAGAGCAATTGCAATCTGTGTGTGTGTGTGTAATTGGAAGAGTCAGACATGGCTGTATGGAGAGGGAATGGGGATCCTGTGGGGCTCTAATTTTAGGCCACAGATGGACCTGTCTAAACTTCCATTCTTGGAGAGTTGAGGCTCGGGGTTATAATTAGAAAGGTGATAGACTTGTGACAAGCTGTCAGCTTGTGTGCCTGGCTTCTAGATTGGCCTGAAAGGTGAACTGCCTTGTGTCCTAACTAATGATGACAAGGTAGTTTTAATTTATAGTCTCATTTCATACTTGATTTAACTGCATGCTGGCAGGGGAACAAACATGTATTATTATTATTTCATTACATGTGAGGTGAGTTTTATCAGTGTTGACAAATTACCAAAAAAAAGACACATCCAAATACCATATGATGAAATAACATTGATGGATTTATTTTATGGTATGGAGTTATTATAAACGCGGTTCACACTAAAGAAGAGATTTTAGCAGCTGGCACCTGTCTATGTGACAGTTGAGTGTCCGTAGCTCCTTAGAGAAGGCAATCAGCTGTTATCTCTGCTACACCCACCCATGTCCTTTTTTTGTCCATGTTTAGGGATTAAGCTTTGCCACGCCACATTCTCTCGCCAGATGGCACAAGATTCCACATTCCTTGGATTGCATGCATGTATGAGGAAAATTATTCTTTTTTTTAAAACTCAACCCACACAGACAATTATCAAAATGGAAGCATAAATGGTTAGCTACTGCATGAAAACAGAACAAAGAAACAACAAAATAACAGAAGGACTGCCTTCATCTATTACAAAAGAAATACAATACAGCATACTTTATATTTCTATATAAAGCATACTTCAAGTATGCATGTTCATATATTTTACGTTAAAATTGCAAATACAAATTGCCCAACACAGTGACTCAGCTACATTTATATTCTTAAATAAATCCCTTTGATTGCATCACAATCCTTGTGATTCACCCCATTATTTTTCTCCTCCACCAGGGGGAAGTAATGACTGATTGTGGGCAGAGAATGCGACATTAAAAGAAGATGGTAACGATTTGTTTGTTGTTTAAGAGGGGACATATGTTACGTAGGACTATCCGTTTTTTATGTAGGTAACAGTTTTTAATTTTACACAATGCGATTCGCCATGATTGTAGCTTTTTAGATAAAACGTAGCTATCTGATGATAGTTGATTATACATTTGCTGCAGGCTTTTATGTTTTAAAATACAATATGGAGGAAATTGCTGTAAGAACATTTTGCAGAAGAATGATTTCCAATGTGCTTAAAAAACAGCGAACTACCACCCCAGAACAGGGGGCGACAAGAAAGCTAGAGAAACAAAATGAGTCCCGAGGGGACAGAGGAGTTTCTCAGTCCAGACCCAAAGAGCGAAAATATAGAGAGAATTTGGAAACTCGTAGCCAGGTTGAAGTAGGTGACTGGCTCAGTGAACACATGGCTCATAACCTCCATCTATCCGAGGCTGCAAAACGACAGAGGTATGAAAGGGAGAGAGAGCGAACCTCCCACAATCCCACGTCTCAAGGTCCCACAGTCCAGCTGGCACCCCCACAACTAATTTCGTCGCTGAAGCACAAAACGTTCATGGAAGAGATGAGTAAGGTGAGGATATTTTGTTTTCCCTCACCAGGCTATATCGTGTGGATGTGCAGTTCAAACTACTAGCTAAAGCAAGAACGCCCCTCCATCTCATTTGTTATCCTATATTTCAGGCTCTGGAGGTGGAGTTACACGATCCATCGCTTTGTAAAACGTGTGTGCAGAAACGAGCTTCTCTGGCCTTGGACAATTTTATCAGGAGAAAGAAGACACAACTAGAAGCGCTGACACTGGAGGATAGACTACACACACACTTGTTACAGAACATGGTAAATAATTGTGTCTTCAAGACACCCATTGAACCCTCTTCGATCTATAATCTGTTTGATATCTGCGGTTGTGTTACAAGAAAGTGTGTGCCATTCTACAAAGTGCAGTCTATAAAAGCCCACTGATGCTCCTGATAGGATTTGGGAGGAGCTACTAGGTGGAGATATGCAGGTCACAGCAACCCGGTTGCCTCGGCAACGAATCAGGAACGTGGAGTTACCCTGACAACAAATGGAGTGAGGGGTTATCCTGACAAAAACGCAATAGGAACTCATTAAGCAAGACCTTGCTGTGCTTTTTCAGATAGCTGTAGAAATGGCAGGCTCGGTATATTACCACTTCACGTCACTGAAGTCAAAAGCATACCTATCTCTTTGTTTTGATGTATTGTGTACTACTACCCATATATTTCCTTAACCAAATCTTGCTGAGGTCTGAGTTAAACATGCTTCTGAATGGTCACCAACATGTTTCTTTTTGCCACTTGGGGGGGCGGAGACAATTATTTTAAATTGTATTAAAGGTTTAACATACCATTTCATATAGTCACTTGTTTGTACACTTTCAACATTAAAATTATTATGGTTTATTTAGCAATGTATAAGCCAGTTAGATCATCACAAAAATTACCATTTGTCATGAGAAGCATGCATGAATTACAAAAAAATGAATTAATGTACTTATTACAATATCTAAGGCAATAAACAATAGCAAAATCGGCACAATTATTTCAAGTTCCTGTTCATATTATTGCAGTTATATATAAGGAGCACTAATCAAATACATTTTACAATTACATAATAACACTCAAAGCACATATTAAAAGACAACAGAAAACGGGACCCTAAATAGGCTGTGAACAGGTTTAACAATGTTACTAACACAACTCTGATGCTATGACTGTACAGAAATTGTGCTAAAGCACATAGCTGAAATCAACATTAACTTAAATTGAATCCTATTATTCTCAGTCTATCTTATAAATATCCAGCTGGCTGACCGTGGATGAGTCTATCGGACTTGTTCCCTTTTAACACTAATGGAGCTAGTGGTATGATCTACTCATCGGGCTTTCTCTTGGGCTTCTTTGGGTTGCGAGAGCGGCTCTTGGCCTTACACAGGGGACATATGGGAGCATTACGATGGATTTGCTGGTGGCATGACAGACAGGCCTGGAGAGAACAAGAGACGTATTAGATGTATAGTGTCTGGTAGTGATTTGGAAGGCAAGCAAGTATTTTCTAATGCAAGTAAAAATATACGTTTTATGAGCATTTGTGTCATTCCACCCTACAGTTATAGTAAGATGTTTACACCATAGCCAAAAATCAAGTGTTTCACGATTCCTGACATTTAATCCTAGAAAACAATCACTGTTTTAGGTGATTTAGAATCAGTACTTTATTTTAAAAATCCGAAATGTCAAAAAAATGGTGAATAATAGAACCATTTATTTCAGTTTTTATTCATTTCTTCACATTCCCAGTGGGTCAAAAATGTACATACTTTGTACTGTATTGGGTTACTTTTCCATTAGTTGTTTAATTTGTGTGAAATGTTTTGGGAAGCCTTCTACAAGTTTATCACAATAATTTGCTGGAATTCTTGCCCATTCCTCATGACAGAACTGGCATAACTAAATCAGGTTAGACGTGGTCCTTGCATGATGCTCGCATACACCTTGTCAGTTCAGGGCTTTGTGATGGACACTACAATACCTTTATTTTGTTGTCTTTAAGAACTTTTGCCACAACTTTGTTAAGTGTGCTTGGGGTCGTTGTCCATTTGTAAACCCACCTGTGAACCATCTTAATCTGATCCACTTAGATGATGTCTTGAGACGTTGCTTTAATATATCCACATACATTTCCTGCCTTATGATGCCATCTATTTGGTGAGTCCCTCCTGTAGTAAAGCACCCCCAAAACATTATACTGCCACCCCAGTGCATCACGGTTGGGCCTTATTTGGCTTGCAAGCCTCCCTCTTTTACCTCCATATTTGGGCTTTTACTGAATATTCAAAATTTGATTATACTGTACAATCAAATTATTGTAAAATAAATAAAACAATTAAAAACCACTCCCATGTCTGTTTGTCTGGAGAGTTCTCATGTCACTTCAATTGATTGAAATGAGCAAATAATTAAACTGTGGCAATTATGGCAGAATTCACAATCCAACTTGGCAAGTTGGTGACTTGCGCTCGAAGCCATCTATTAAGCCACATTTAGAAATCCTTTTGGTCAATGGACAGCAACTTTCTGAAAGCAACTGTGTAACCTCAAGATAAAGTAGTATTCAAGTTATGTAAGCTATAGTTATCATCATTCCACCACTAGGAACAAACTGAAAAAAACTTCTGCAATTATATTCCACACCATGGTCTTTTCTGGAATAGTCCTTATAAAAATGATTTGTTGTGTCACATATAGAAGAACTGATTGTCCCAGATGGCAAATCCTTCTCACTTGTGGCCTTTTGCCACCATTGCAGTCATGCGAAATACGATCGAGAGTCTGCACACTTTGTTTTGCACATGATTTAAATTGTCGCGTGTGGTGGAAGTAAAAGCATTAACTAGAGTGGCCACGAACAGCTCCGGAGGTCGCGTCGCGACGCGGCCCACACACACACCCAGTGGAATTCCGGGGTGAGATCTCTATAGCGTCTTTTTGCTGTCGTGATGCAAATCATAGCCATGTTGCATGCTGCGCCTGCGTCTGGGAGACTGTTGCTGATAACTTTGGTTGGTTCTGGACACTATTTACCTCGTTTTTTTGCACGCCACACACAGAGCTAAACTGGAGCGTATTCGCTCAATGCAATGGAAAAGGAGAGGCGGACACTGCTCGACCTCGCAGCCGACAACGATAATTAAAAGAAAAAAGTGAAACGGTAGGCCTACTAACAGTCTGGAATTTGTTTAAACAGTTTGTTTAAACAGTTTAAAGCATAGTGGAATATAGCCTAAATATATCTTACAATACTATAGCATAAAATAAAATAATTAAATTAAGGTGGCCACTGGCTGTGCATCATTGGTGGCCAAAGTGTAAAATTGCGTTGCCATGGCCACCGGGCACTCTGCATTGACCCCTGCAGGCACAGTCTTTTTAAATGTATGAAAACATCAGACCCACTGGAAGGTGATAATAATAACGCACTTATAATTTACTATATACTGTATGTATATAGGTAATAATTATAAAGGAAATTATCAGTTTGTAAACAGTTGAAAGCGTTCTTGTGTCGTGTACAAAGTATATTTAAACTTTCCAAAATGATACTATTGTTAACATGAAATCTGTAGAGTCGTTAAAGCAAAGTTTTAATAAATAACTATATTGATAAAATGTGATATTGCGATATTGATCATGAAAATTGCAATATCGATATTCATTTAGATATTTTAAAGTAAAAACAAAAAGGTTATGGGAAAATGCATCAAAATATATTCATAACATATCAATACAACACATTTTCAACTGTCATATATTATAAATATATCATATTGGACTCGTACAGTAATCCCAAACTACCGAGGAGGCATTCTTTTTGGCCACAATGTTTCTATTATGTCATTAGCTTCCTCACCCACACATTTGACTTCTCTGTCTAAATCAAACACAACTAAAGCCAAACCGCCAATGAACGCATCTCTCCACTAAATAAACTGAATATTTCTGAATAATATATACTTCCTGAAACATTTTCGACGTGATATTGCAATAACGATACTGTGTCGATATATTGTGTTAATGAATTCAACCTA
>JAODOY010000002.1:3647349-3658822 GCA_025399855.1 Forbesichthys papilliferus | reverse complement strand
TACTTCCTGAAACATTTTCGACGTGATATTGCAATAACGATACTGTGTCGATATATTGTGTTAATGAATTCAACCTATGTGTATGTAAACTTCCAATTTCAACTGAACGTTAAAGCTGCAATCCACAACATTTTTGCTCATTTATTTATAGTGTAAATTAAACAGATACTTCTACTGTAACTACAGTCTTATGGTGTGATGACCAGATGTCCTCACAAAAAGGCCACCATTTCAAAATCAAGTAAGTCGTGTACCTTCATAGGTGGGGGCTGCTGTCTGAACGTGGCTGTCTGGCGGGCATCCTGTTTCCTGGATACCTGGAGCTGCTGGGCTGCAGCTGCAGCCGCTGCAAGGGATTCTGGGATGGCAGGCTCATGTGGCTCCTTTTGCCACTCTGCCTTTTGCTTTTCAAAGTAACTATTGAAATCAGAGTGAGAGAAACGGTGACTGTTACAGATACTGAGAAGCATATCACATTTGATTATTCCATCTAAGATGTATAAAAGGAGTAGTAATGGGAGAAAGAAAATAGAAAAAGTCTTAAATTAGTCAACACACTATGCTCAAACTCTATTCGTTTTATAGACATACAAATTTGAACAAAAGTACAGCCAGTTATTATATATGTTCCCCTGTGTGTGTGTGTGTGTGTGTGTGTGTGGGCTGAAGCGGACTTTGAAATTTGGCCTTGGACTCACTGGAACACATTCAAAAAAAGTGTGATATCCAATTTCATTACCCCTCTGCTTCCTCTCAAAATAGGTTTTGGAATAGAATAGAATTGAACTTTGATGTCTAAAGTAAGGTTTGAAAGTATTCAGAGAAAATTTTAAATGGTTCCTTTTTCCAATAATACGGATACGTAAAATCATAATCTGCAAAAATATAATATTTAAGTGTAAAATCAAATGCCACAGCTTTATAACATTTCAAGGACTAAATCAGTCTTAGACATATGTGTTCAAAATCATCCTATCCTGTTAAAGGCAGGGTTACTCATTCTCAAGAATGATTGCCAACTTCAAGCTCAAATCACAACAAACTCCTTCCGCAGCTTCGCCCAACGCATTGCAAACTAAGCCAAGGGCATTGTTTTGAGTGGTGTTCACCATTTTGTTACTGTTCCTATTTACAGAGTCAGTCCTATGTGGAGGTACCAGATTATATTTTCAGCACGCATTAGTTTACAATAGCTGACTATACCCTTAAAGTAACAGGTTCTTATTGCATATAGCCAGGTTGAGCATTTTCCCCACATGCCACAGTTGAAATATGGAGGATTCGCATGTGCTTATTGATCACAGAATTTAAAAAATAATTCACACATAAAAGGAGTGACTACATTGATACAAGAGATAATAATTATTATTATAATTATTAAAATACATCAACTCTTCTCAATAGACTCACTTTGCCACATATGAATAGCATGAAGTGTCATTGTCTCAACAGTAAAACTAGATGTATTAAGTGTTGATTGTGCAGTGGTGATCTCCACAGCAAAGGAATACTATACTATAATTCTCAACCATAGAAAAACAAATAACAAATTTAATTAGAAATTAAGAAAATCTGTTTTACTTAAAAATATAGTCAGCCATTGCAAGCTCAATGTAAGATAATACACTTTTTGTCAAATTCAATACATATCTCCTTGCATTTTGCTAGTTTATCGTTCTCTGTGCACGTTGAAAAAATAATGTGACACTTCTACACAGCCCAGGCTCCGTAAATAGTAATATAAACAAAGTGGCAAACACCGCTTGTATCAACAAAGCCGTAGCACTACGCTTTGCTTCACAATGTATTTCAATGGAGGACCGCGGAGAGATACTGTTTGATTTGAGCTCGAAGTTAGCAAGAATGATTGACCCTGTCTTTAACAGAAAATATGTAATAAATACATATACAGTATAGTCATTAAAATGTTTAATCTCAATGGTACCTCATCTGGTTAAACATAAACAGGTAACAGCTGTTAATTAGGTTTTATTAACTATTAATGAATTAGGTTTTTTGCAGAACAGCCAAGGTGGCTTCATAGTAGGTGTGGGTAAAAGTAACATACATTACTATCTAATAATGTATATATGACTTATCACGTACTGTAATGCAAAATATGTAAAACGACTTCAGTCTATATACATATTTAATTCCAGAGAATAAACATTGCTACTCTAGCAGTAAAAGTGAGCCCTGTAGGAACTATAATAATAATATTAATAATAATAATAATAGATTTTATTTATGATGTCTTTAACAACATTCAAGGACATCTTACATTGCAAAAATGCAAATACAAATATGTATATAAAACATTTGTCTGAGACATACGTACATACTATGAAAATGATTATAGATTATTAGTAATACGGAGAAAGGCACAACTGAAATAGCACAGAACCAAGGCGTTGCTCTGTAGTAGATAACATAAAAGTACAGTTCATGTTTTCAAACTGACCTGCATTACAAGATTCCCTCTTCACAATATGAATATCTAGAATATCTTTGAATATCTAGAGAACAAAGCAATACAATACTGCTCTAACATTGGGTTGGGCCACCTGACAGATATGATAATATAAGTATTTTTGTTTTATGTACCAAAACAATTATTATCTGACACCAGCTGTCAAAAATCTGTTATTTGCATTTAATGAAATATATGTGTTTCATATGTTAGAATCAGCTGTTACAGCTAGAGTAATTTTGTTTGCTTGTTATAAGAAAAAGTGTTTTTCATCTTTCTTGTAATTCATTTTAATTTGTTTAGACAATTGGAGTTTTGTGTATATGTTGTTTGCTAGATTGGCATTACTTGTTTGTAAACTGTAAGTTTGCAATTTTTTAAGATATACAGTACCGACAGAACATTCTTTCATTTATGATAGATTTAGATTAAAGTCTAGGGGTATTTGAAATGTCTTACATTAAACGTTCCTAAATAACTGAAATGTATAATAATAATAAAAATAATAACAACAAATTCAAAATTGAACACGCCAACCATATCAGTGTGTCAACAATTGACACTTGTTCAACAACTGATAGTAAGTCATAATGTTAATGTGTTTGTGTGAGTGTACTGACTCAAGTGAAAGCTTCTCCTCTTCTTCATTAAGGTTGGGGAGCCTGTGTAGACCCAGGGTCATCCTCAGAGCATCGACGTGTTCCTTCAGAGGTTTATACTCATCATGCAGGCGTCGAGTTGTCTCAAGCAGTTTGTTCAGGTCATTTTCAGACTGCTTTATGGTGCTCTCCATCTGAATGTACAGGGTATATTTTTAAATATCCTGTAAACAGTAGGATAGGTTGCTGGATGCTCAGGTTCAGTTCCCATTACGCCCTAGTCTTATATTCAAACTAAACCATGTTCATCTTTACAGCTGGCACTTACCACATTGATATCGGCATGGATGAGCCGCAGCTCTTCGACATGTGCCATCTTTTCCTGTAACAGAAGATCCATCTCCTGTTTATACTCTTTCAAGTGCTTCTCCTCTGACTCTAGCGCCTCAAACTCAGTCTTCAGGCGAGATTTGATCTTCTGCATCTGAATGGTCTTGTTTCTGAAGACAGTGAAGACAGTAAATATATATATATATATATATTATATAAACAGAGTATGTTGTCCAAGTGTAGAGGAAATATCTTGAGTGTATCCATATTTATATTATATCGATGGACTTAGGTAATAAGCATGTAGTGCTTGTTACTTGTTATTCAGCATTAGCCTACATGAGTACATATCGAGGGAAAAACATTTAGCAAAATTCCATGTGTTTATATACCAATTGAAATGGAAGCAAATGGATTGATAGTAAAACGCTAGCTAAGCCGCAGTACAGCCAATAGTTCAATGGGTACAGCCAATAATGTGTACAGCTCACATCTGGCATGTGTTGATATACACATCTGGAATGCATGCATGTTTTTCGGAAAATTGCAATTATAGTTTTGATGGTGTTTTGCATTTCCTTCGACAATAGAAAGGATTGCGGTAATATAAATGATATATTGTAATTTAGAATACCAGGTACTACGAAGGAGTAAAATATAGGCGCTATAAATCAGCTAACATTATTAGCTAGCTCAGTAACAAAAGAAGTCAATGAACTGTCGTGCCAAATATGTCCCCCCGCCGAAAATGTCCATATTTATATAATTGAGAATCAGATTTCGGTGAAAAAAACAGTAGTAATGTTTTACTTTAAGGTTGTCATTAATTGTGCGAGAAGCATCACGACAAGAACATTGTGCAAATAGCACATGACACAATATAGCATATACAGCACACATAGCACTAATTAGCCCAATAATACCACTAAAGCAGCCCAGATTGTAGCATTGGTAGGGACAACCGGAACAGTACGGCTGGGGGACCATTTCGACAAGACACTGCTAGCAAGATGCACTTCGGCTCTTGTAATTTTGACAAACCTTCCAGCCTTTCTAGTCCACAAACGTACGACATTTTTTCAATGAACATGCCTTACCGTATTTCCAAGATATTCTCTAGTTTGCACATTATTTCTTGTTCGTCCCCCATGGTTTTGAAAGATTATAGTCGGCAATTTGGCCAGCTCACTCAGACCAGGGTGGTCGCCTTGTTAATAACACAATAGGTGGAGACTGGAGGGAGCAGTCGGTGCCTGCAGGCGTAAAAGGAACATTTCTGCACTTTCGACACATTACATTAACCCCTAATAATGTAATATGACAAAAGAATAAAGCTAATGCTATGGTAAAACACAAACCACGCAGTAAAACAACGAATTTACTTGGTAATAATGAAACAAAAGTAAATGAAATTTGCTAGTGAACTATTCTCGTTGTGTAAATAATTGTATGCTGTAAATAAAGATTTAATATATTTGTCAGTTATCTAAATCAACAATGGTCACGTCTATCAAGTTAAGCAGCTTGTATGAACAACTGGTATGAATGATCACCACTACTGTAGAGGATTGCATGATACACTGCAAGCCCCAAAGAAAATAAAACTAAGACAACATCTGGCCTTCTGATCTTGGATCTCTGGCAATATCACATGGTTGGATAAATGTAACATGGGAACTGGTTTAAGAAATCCCTCTTGTTCATTATTACATGGTTACTGTGCTGGATTAAGCAAAAGAGAGCCTTGAGAGCAATACAATGGCTCATTTTAATTGAACCTAATCCCAGTAGGTATTGCAAGTACTTTCATATGACTCTAGAGAAAAGGTTACTGGACACATCTCTGAAACAGTAAAAAAAAAAAGAATTACAAATGTCTACTGTAAGTACCTAACTTAATTGTACTCTTTTATCTGATAATGTTCAGTGAAAACATTATGTTTCGATATAGGAACCTGTACTGTACGATATGAACTCATTCAGCTCTGCACTTAAAATGTTTTACATATGTTGCTTCATTGATACATTTATTTCAGAAACAAATACAGTTACAGTATATCATGTAATACAAATAGGCCTATTGACAAAACTCACTTGTTAGTTGTTTCTTATTTCTTGTGACACTATTCTATTTACATGATTGTGTAACTGACATCTTGTAATGTTTAACTATATTCGTACATGGACAGAACATTAATGCTAAGGCTGTGCTTTGTTGTTCTATGTCATAAATATTTGTGAGATACAGTAACAATCACATCAATGTTACACCTGTAATAGCCTATTTTCATTATTATGCTTGTTGATATTGTTAATTTCCATATTATTCTAATGGTTAAAGTGAAATTAGTGTTATCATAATCATATTCTCGATATGTTCATTTCAATCAGTGGTTCTCAACCATTATCCCCACAGTAATTCACTGAATCAATCACTGAATTAGCTCTCATGACACAAATGTAATATGATGCTGAATGTAGATAAATACTGTGACTATATCAAATATAAGCCAAACCATCTACCCAGTACCAATAAAGTGGAGCATGATGTATGTCTAACATGAGGCTGATAAATAATGGCTTTGAAAATTACAATTGATAAACACCTTGTAGTTAATGTTGTGTATTTTACCTATATCAGAGAACAAAGCAATGTCCTTTAGTCATGTATTGGATCTGCGCGTTGCTTCAGGCATCTTCTCACTGACATAGTAATTATCCAATGTAACTCAATTTTTCTTTCTCAACAGATTAATGTTCGCGTTACAACCATGGATGCTGAGCTGGAGTTTGCCATCTTGACCAGCACTACTGGCAGACAGCTCTTTGACCAGGTACAGTATATTGCACAGTACAAACAAACAGAAAGTATAGACAAACCACTGATCGTTATTGTTGATCGGTTTAGATAGTGAAGACAATCGGCCTGAGAGAGACCTGGTTCTTTGGTCTGCAGTATCAGGACAGTAAAGGTTTTTCCACTTGGCTAAAGCTGAACAAGAGGGTATGACATTATATAATTTGATATTAATCTCAGTATTGACTTGGGTTGCAGTGTTATGTGTAGTTAGTGTTGTTGTAAATTCAACAATGTTTTTGTGGCACTCCACTGAAGTTAATTAGCATCCGCTTTGCATTCTCGAACGCCCATCCCTGTCCCCATCCCAGGTGACAGCCCAGGATGTGAAGAGGGAGAATCCCCTGTTGCTTAAGTTCAGGGCCAAGTTTTACCCCGAGGACGTTGCCGATGAACTTATACAGGAGGCAACTCAGCGTCTTTTCTTCCTGCAGGTTAGGGAGCTCATTTCAATATTAATTGACAGTCTTGTGACCACAGTCACACTGAAATATTCACATAGACACACACACGCACATGCACACCCACATGCACGCACATACACATGCACAGGCACACACGCAGTCCTATTATCTCACACTAAATCAAGGTGTGAAAGTTATTTTAAATTCTACTTTGCTTTTAAGGTGAAAGAGAGCATTCTGAATGATGACATATATTGTCCATCGGAGACTGCAGTGCTGCTTGCCTCGTTCGCCGTTCAGACCAAACATGGTGACTACAGAAAGGACTATCACGTGCCAGGATACCTATCTAAAGAGAAGCTCCTGCCGCAGAGGTGTGTTAAAAGCCTCTTGGATGGCATAATCAGTAAAAACCTAAATCAGTGGTGACCCACTGGGGTACCATAGTAGCAGCCTGTTTAGCAGCATACCACTAATTGCTATCTGTGCTATTCTCACTGAGAGTCTAGAACTGCTCCAATTCAAAACATTACAACATCTTTTTTTTCTTATGACCTTGACACTGGGAGGTAGTTCTATTCAGTAGGTGTCTTTACAATATAATATCCAACAGACAATGTCAGTTTCCTGGCCTGTAATCTGACAGTGTTTCTGGTCCATAGACAGTGTTACGATTTTCAGTGTGAATGTTTTCATTTCCATTATGACCTGTATGTTTTGATTTGGGGTCACATATTCTGGGCCAGTAGCCAATCAGGGACTCACACAAAATTCTGTCCGAATATGCCTCTGTGTCAAATACCTGAATAGCATCTAACCTGAGACCTGTTTTACTGGCAGTGAGAAGCTAACGCGTCTTTTTCACTTTCTGTGTAATCATGGCTGCCATCATGTCTAATATTGCTGGTGGAATCAGGATTTTGGAGCAACACAAGCTGAACAAGGATGAGTGGGAGGAACAAATTAAGGTGTGGCATCAGCAACACAAGGGAGTGTTAAGGTACGACTACACATAACATGCACCTGTCTAGACCCGAAGAACACTGATAATATGATGTCTCCTTCCTCCACAGAGAAGATGCCATGGTGGAGTATCTGAAGATTTCTCAGGACCTAGAGATGTATGGCGTGAACTACTTCAGCATTAAGAACAAGAAGGGGACAGAGCTGTGTCTGGGAGTGGATGCGCTAGGCCTCAACATCTATGATAATATGGACAAGTAGGACACTGCACTATAATCAGTTGTCTCTGAGAAACTTACTGTTGGGGATTCAATTATGCCTCATGGTTACTGTTTTCCCCAAACAGAATGACTCCAAAGATTGGCTTCCCATGGAGTGAGATCAGAAATGTATCTTTTAATGACAAGAAGTTTGTCATCAAACCAATCGACAAAAAAGCTCCGGTAAACCTTCCGTATTGTTTATTGACTGCTGTAATGATCTAACCCCTAACCTCATGTGTAACAATATCGGGCAGGCAGGAGGTGATGTTCCATTTGAGGAGCATGCAGATTAAGTAATGTATTTAGGTACAGAGGAACAGACGTCAACATGGTTGATAAACAGGCAGGAGTGCAGCTACAGTACAAAGGGCCTAAACTAGACTCTAAACAGGCAGTAGGCCAAAAATATGTGACTTAGCTCTAGCAAAGGTACAGACTGGGAGCGGGCAAAGTATATAGGACAAAACACTTGGTCCTGACACAGAACAATCAATAACGTTGATATGCAATAATATCTGAGTAGAGGGATAACAATACCTAACAATGACAGAGAGAGACTGGCCAAAATAGAATGTCCCAACAGAATATCCGGTGATTGAAACAGGTTCATTAATTTATGTGATTGAGATCTGGGTGGAATGCAGATCGCAGGTGACATGGAATGCTGGGCCTCAGGCAACGATATGGAGTCAAAGGGGCGATGAAAACCAAATGGGAACAATGGTGTGCGCTGGGCGAGGACTACATCGTCTTAAAGACGATGTAGATTTTAAGATGAATCAGTAAATATCTCCTCGAGGTCCGCTAGCTGTCCATTCTGTGTACATGCTGAAAACAATACATCTTGTGTTACTATACAGCCCTGGCTCTGTAAAATGGGAACTCAAAGAAAGCACAACAAAACACTATCCAAGCCTTGGCAATGCATGTCCACTTTAGGGGGCGGAGCTTCAGAAGGAGCACAATATGGCATCGAAGGGAGAGACGTTTTTTTATCGATCGAGTTCATATATCAACAATCCTTCTCCGGGATAGCTGAATGCACCTTTTAGTCGGAAAGGTGTTTTCCTGTTGAATGCACGACAGAGTGGTGGTAATGATGTGTTGTGGCTCAACTCACCTGAAATAATGAAAATGGACTTGTTTGCCTTCAAGGACTTTGTTTTCTATGCACCTCGTTTGCGCATCAACAAACGTATCTTGGCACTGTGCATGGGGAACCATGACCTGTACATGCGCAGGCGCCAGCCTGACACCATAGAGGTCCAGCAGATGAAGGCCCAAGCCAGGGAGGAGAGGAACAAGCGTCAAATGGAGAGGTGGGACATAAGTAGAGCCTTGGTTAACAGGGGGAAAGGTTTGGGATGTGTGTTTACGCTCAATCTTTTTCTTAGGGCCCTCCTCCAAAGTGAGAAAAAGAAGCGAGAGAACGCAGAGAAGGAGACAGAGAAGATTGCCCGTGAGACCATGGAGCTGATGGAGAGACTGAGACAGATTGAGGAGCAGACAAAGAGTGCTCCGCATGGTCTGAAGAGAATCTCAATACAACTTTATGTCAAAATTGCATTTCATGAGTTCTCAAAGACTAGATAGTAGGGAGCTTAGTATACTGGCATTATTTCTGGCTTTGGGGTCTTATGTGTGTATGAGAGCCATGACTGCATGAACATGTTGTGCACATGTGTTTCAGAACGTTGTGCACATGTGTTTCAGAACTGCATGAGCAGGCTTGCCGTGCGCTAGATTTAGAGAAAGAGGGGACAACAGCCCAGGAGGAGGCTGAACGTTTGGACACGGCCCACGGGGCAGCTGTGGAGGTCAAGGCAGCCCTACTACAGCAATTTGAGAACCATCTTAAGGATCAGGAGAACCTGGTGCATATTTAACAAACTTGCACACATGCACATGCATACACACACACACACACGCCTCTGGCGGTTTGTTTAATTTCATTAATTGAAGCAGTGTGAGAATTATCAGTTGCAGGTGCTATTCCTGTGGACCAAATAGTTCATATAGTACTTGGGAAGTCCATTGAATTTGTTTATTCATTCATTTCAATTCAGTCCATTTGACACTAACATGCAGTACTATTGAGTCGTATAGTTTTAGCCTGGTGTTGACTCAGGGCAAGGTAAAATGTGGTTCACTACACAATTAATATCTGTGTTGTTTAGGTAGATGAGTGATACTGTATATAACTTTTCCATTTTGCTTTCATCGACCAGCTAAAGGCTAACTCACGTACTTACATGCAGTACATGCAGTGTAGATAGCAACAAACTATCGTGTTAAGGAGTGGGATGAGGAAACATTATCACTGCATAGCTACTTGATACCAATCAACCTTGAAAATTTAATTTGATTCATTCAAAAGCATTTATTCCAGTTTCTTTTTTACACTGCAGCACTATTATAGAGAATAAGAAAAAAGAAAAACAGATAAGCATGGAGACAGCACTGCATTATTACCACCTCCTCTCGTTGACTGTGAATATGAACAACTGAACACTAACAAACCATACGTTCCTTTACAAGAAATATGTTCCATGACAGTTGCCATTAGAAATGCTATAACTATTATGTACCATTTGAGTGCATGAGCCACAGAACTATTAAACATGTGTCAGTCAAGATTTTGACATTGAATTAGTATGAAATAAACACGTAAATAATTGATATATAATGTTGTGGAATGGTAGGTTAATGGTCTGATGGCAGAAGACCAGGAGGTATAGCTTATGTTATTGTGTGTGTTCAGCTCTTTTTCTGTTATGCAGTCTCAATTAGTGCTTCCCCTCAATCATGACCCACTCTCCTCTCTACCTTAATTGTCAATGCCTGGTTGTATAAGTGTAGGAAGTAGAGAAGCGGGAATATTGGAGTGGTGTGGTGAATAACTGTTCAACTGACTGAAAATTGAATAGCAAACACAGTTCACCCCATTCGTATGTGCAAGTGCTCCGAATCGCTTATTCAGTTTGTGTGTTTGTGTTCTTGATGGCTGTGGGCTGCATGTGGATGTAGTCAACAGCGAGTCAATCCATTTTATAAATAAGTCCTTTTTAACCACAGTACCCAAGCCCACATGTTGACACACTTAGATGACATGTCCTTGAAATTGTTTGATTTTGACAGATTGATCAAATAAAAACGTTTTTAATTAGAGCAAGAGTTGCGACCTTCAGTCTTTTCAAAATGGCAACACAAATTGGCACCACAGGAATCATTTTCTAAATCCTGCATCACTTGACCTGAAAGTCAATTTAAACTAAATTAAAGCCACAAAAACTGACAAACAGAGCCATTGACCTTAAATGTGGAACACCTTAAAGTCTCTACATGTGTGTGTGGGTGTGCGTGTGCGTGTGCGTGTGTGTGTGTGTGTGTGTGTGTTCACAGGCCACTGAGCTGGCTGAGCTTACTTCTAAGATCTCCCAGCTGGAAGATGCCAAGAAGAGAAAAGATGAAGAGGCAAAGCGATTGAAGAAAAGGGTAAGGATCAGTTAAAGAAGGGAAAAGATAATGGATCAATTAAAAATGAGAAAACGGTACGTCATGACACTACTGCGGGTGCTTAAGACCTC
>JAODOY010000002.1:3579200-3621154 GCA_025399855.1 Forbesichthys papilliferus | reverse complement strand
ACACACACACACGCACACACACACACACACACACACACACACACACACACACAGAGATATATAACCCATCTGGAATTTATCATATGGGGGATTAATAAATCTTATCTTATCTGCATATGTAGGTCCACACACACACACACACACACACACACACATATATATATAACCCATCTGTAGGTATGTAGGTCCACACACACAGATATATAACCTATGTGTAGATGGGTACACACACACACACACACACACACACACACACACAACTCATGTAAAGGAATGTAGTAACCCACAGACACAAAATAGCATGCTATATACATATACATAGACACAAGTGGTCCTCTACTAAAACATTTTATAAACAGTAAAAGTGCACACCTGCACTTTCATGTACAAGCACATGTGAGCACACACACACACACGCACAGAATGACATTTACAATCCCCGTAAAACAGATGTGACCGTTGAGATAGCGGGACACCGGCAGGCTTCAGAACAAGACAAATGCCTTGTGAAGGCAGCCTCTGCATGAAGCCTACAAACACTACCGCCGCTCTGGCACTTCTGACTGAACCTCCTCCCGACTCGGCTTGACTCGGCCCATCTGCGCGACCGTCCTTGGCCCCCAGCCTGGATCCTGGGGGACGGGGGGTGGGAAGGATGAGAGGGCTGGGAGGCTGTTAGGGCCATTACAGCCCTCCGCTTCAATATTCCCACTTTACTTTTCTCTTTTTTTCAATGGGAGTCAAATGTACTGGAATCCCTGTGTGCGTTTCTGCCTTTGTCCGCCTCTCTCCCCATCCTGTCCAGGGCTACGCCAGCACAGCTGTGAGCAGCAGCGTGTAATAAAAGTCTAATGTGAGCAGCTGCTCGGGGTTTAAACTGTAATGAGATGGTGTGTGAGATTACCACACTTCGCTAGTCGCCGAGAGAAAGCTTGGCAGCCCGACAACACCATCCCTCCCCCAATGGTACAATTACACTTTAGATATGGCTAATAGAATATCCACACAACGCCATGTAAGCAAGAGGCATAATGAGCTTTGGCCCGGCCTTCGGTCTCTTCCCCTCTTCCCCTCTCTCTCTAGCTCTTTCCCTTTCTAGCTCGCCCTCAGACACAGCTGTGGAGGAGGCGCAGAGAAGGGCTGCCGTAAACTGTGAGGGGTTTATGTAGAAAAACGAAAAACCGAGACAGTGTTTCTGAAATCAAAGTGCGGAGATTCCCACAGTGGGGGACGGCTTATGCAGGGCTTGGTGGCTGGAAAACACAGTTTGCCTGCTTGCATCAACCCAACAAATAATTCAACCCCCCACCAACTTTTGTTATACACTGCTTGGCTGGTTTACTTTATCATGCAAACTTTGATTGATGGAAAATGGAGTGCATGTCTTTTCTCTCGGCTCTGTTCCATTGTACTCGTGATTATTTGTCTTGCTTCGCTCTACTCCTGCTGTCTTTACCCCTTATCTTCATGTCCCAAATTCTCTTACCTTCTCCTCTGTCCCCTACCCTTCTTTTCTTCTATTCTGCTTAGTAATTTGCCATATCCCATTACAGTCATTATAGGGTGGATGTAGGAACATAGAAGTTGAGCAGGTTTTGTCCTTGTTATGATTCCTCTTCTTCCTCTGAGGCGCTCTGTAATGAAGGTTCAGTGTGTCTTGGTGTAAAATGGCTGTGCCTGTCACATCAGCCAAAGGATAATAGGCCCAAAGGTGCCTGCGCTGCATTGCAGCGGTGGAGGAGGATCTCCTCCGGCTGCATATGGCTCTTCATTACCTCGTGTAGAGGGCTAAACTCTAGATTCACAGCTCTGCTGTGCTGGATTTCCTGAATGTGACCCCAGGGAGCAAAGCGGTGGAATTGCAATGCGCTGGCTGGTCAGAATTATTCCACACCTGAACACAGGGCCTTCCAGACAATTAGTGGAGAATTATAGAAGGACAGATGCAAGGTATTTTACAAAGCCCGTATCGCTCTCGCCCTACACACCCCCCCCCTCCCCAACGCCCCAATATTTCACATTTTCACAGTAGCTGTGCAGTTTCTACCATTCCGTTCCTAATTGGTATACCTAAGAGTCTATAGTTGGAACTAAATGTGTCATTTCCCCTTTCAGCACCATTATGGAGTCACGTCACTCCGGTCGGTCGGTCTGCTAGCTAGACAATGGACTTCACTGCCTGGAATAAGATTTAGCCTGTCATTACAACACACTGGATCACAGTTTTATCAATGCAATGCAGACAGCGGCGGTCCAATTACATATGCAAAGGATGGTCAAGTCATTGAAGTGATATCTGGATTCTGGACTGTCACAGAGAGGCCTTATCATCGCATACCACCACCTTGCTCATTAGCACAGCTCGTCCCATTATTACTCATTACCTGCAGATACAGCATACTGCTGCATGTAACAGTAGCCAGTTAATTATGCCACAGCCCTTCATTAAAGCATCCATTGTGTTCCTCATTAAAGGGACACTGACATTGTTTTTTACAAGTCTATCTGTTCTCTAGAGACATTCTGACTTTACTTAACGGTAAATGATAGGAAATCAATAAGGCGTTGAGTATTGGCAGAATTCCCAATCAGTGGTCATCAATATGTCACTACCTAAATAATTCACAAGTGTAAACATATGTTGAATTACTTTGTTCAATCAATTAAATCCTGTCATATTGTCAATTAGATAGGATGACATTATTCATACTATTACAAGTACTACTAGTGCCATCTGCAGTTCCTCAAATGGCCACTTGAGGCTGACTGCAAAAGGGAGTCAATCCCAGTACACTCATGTTAAAATGTTCAATAATAATTAAAGGAAAAATAAGCCTGGTAAAAAAAAAACAAAAAAAAAAACGTTCTTGTCTCTATAGCTAGGCTTCCCGTTCATAACTGTATGGGGGTGAAACTGTATATCATCACTTAAAAATATATTGAGCCATATACATGCAAACCCATTAGCCTATAATGGATAGGAGGGAGTTACTGTAAAGATGGCGATGCCAGAGCCAACCGGAACCAGCACAGCTCAAGCTTCAACCCTGCTCTAATAGAAAACCGACGGGTGATGTCACGGAAGGTTTGTCCATTTAGTTCTACAGTCTACAACACTACCCTTTTGTACGACTTGTTAAAAAAAGACATTCTAACCCATATACAATACTTTATACACAGTATGTTTAGCCTGGTGAAATCTACTGATTTTGCACGCTATGCCTCTACAATTTCAGTTGATTACATCTGTCTGGGTCAGTAGAAAAATGTTGTCAGGTAGTATAGGTGTCAATAAAATCATTAGCAGGTGACTGGACCACCTTGAACTAGCTAGAACAACAAACATTTTAAGTTGATTTTCAAACACAGGTGCTAGCAGATGATTGGACCACCTTCAACCAACAAGAGTGCTTTTCCAAATTCCAAATCTAATTATCTGTCGCCACCAACTGAACTACTCACCTGCTAGATAATTAGCCTGGTGTTTCTCTACCCAGTTTTCAGATTCAGATTAAACAAATTATAGAGGTGGAGCTTGCAAAATCAGGACGGTTTAACAGCTAGTATATACTGGCGTTTATATAGAAGTTTAATGCGAACAAAAGCAACACTCACCACAAACAGCCCACAACAACCCAAAGAGAAAACTTAACATATAAACCCCCACAGAACACACAGCTGCAAACATTATGCAATTAACGTAAAACACGTGAGTCTGGGGAGCGCTGGGGGAAAAGGGCGACCGGCAAACCGAGGCGGGTGCACTCCGGAGATGAAGATGGCCGAGAGGGTACGGCACCTGTCGGAGGTGTGGCCACGGACGTTACATATATGCATAATTAGATTCCTTGCATTTCAGGAAACAAAGAGTTACGCACAGTGTAAGCTGTGAAACACAGAAAGAACCAGATAAAACAACTTTCAATCAGCTCTCATCAGGACCTAACCCGACATCATAGCCTAATGTAGATCTGAGAGTGTGTGGTCTTATATCTACTCGGCCCAGCACCTGGTGGATGTGCATGCGACTAACATCTTTCTTTATTGTACTTTATAAATAAATCAAAGTCTGATTCTGATCCTACATGAGATGCCATGGCAGGCCCAACGCTTATTCCGGAATGCTCAGTGCCACATGAGATCGTCTCGGTGTCCAAACTCTCTCCTTTGGAAACGCGTGTTCCAGCTGTTGCCACTCAATGGAGCTGTGAGGTAATAATCAGCATGGAAGCAGCTGCTTCCTCCTACAGTAGAGGCCCCAGCCTCTCTAATCCTGGTCATTAAGGAAGGGAAGAGTGTGGGGAACCAGAGCAGACAAGCCTGGGATCAGCCATGGCCCTCCACACCCTTGAAGATGCTATGAGGATTTTGGTTACCCAATCGTCTCACTAATGTCAGACTATCAGGTATCAGGTATGAAATGGAGTTGCCCTGCTTGAAGTAATTCAGGGAATATGCTCTGAGAACACACTAAAATGGTTCATTCAATTTGGCATCAATCACACATAAATGGCATAAATCACACACAAATGGTAGATGGACCAGTTTGGGGTGTTCTTTTTAGTTGTTTCTGTTTATTGTTTGTTATGGTTAGACTTTGTAAAACAGGGTTCTGACATTTCTTCTTATAGCCACAGTGTCACCATGCATAAACTCAATCTAACAGAGAAAACACCAGATTATGAAATATTTATGTTCTGACCTTTCTCAGTAATGATTTCATGATTTAATTTTCTATCGGCTTTACCTTAAAGTGCTGAGAGAATACAAAACAGGTCCAACCACAGTTGCAAGGCGGAAAAGGTTGATAATATATAAAGAAGATGACATTTGCATTTAGCTTGTAAATATCAACAACACTCACAACAGGCAGACTTCTCATAAGCCGAGTTTGCCCATTCCAGTGGTGTTTCTAAATAAAGATGATTTCGTGACACGGGCAAAGCCGTTTTTTTTCAATTTCACCCTTGCGTTGAATTAAAAGAGTTCTGTGAAGTTTGATATTCGGCCGACATCTGGTGCAAAGGATGTACCGCAGTTCAGTCACAGACCATGAATGCACCACTGCTACAACAGGTGAAAAATATAGGCACGGAATGTAAAGTTAATAGTGTGACATTCACTAATAACAGGCTTAGCGAACCTTTTCATGGTTACCACAGATATGAATGACTCTTAACAAGACTGTGTCTTTGGAACACTTTTATGCAGATTAGTATTATGCTAATTCTGCTGTTTGCATGAGATAATCTGTCTCTTTTTTCTATCTGCATATTAATGCCTGGAGAATAGATGGAAGTTGAGACATGAAAAGGTTTAATAAAATCAGCAGGTAAAAAGGCAGCATAATAATTAATCCTGTAAAGAGGAGGGTTTCTTCTGACAATGGCAGCACCTCAAATTTATAATTGGACCCTTTATTGATATTCCACAAACCTCTCTAGCACCTTTAATGAAGCAGTGATTAATCTTTTGTTAAAACACTGTGTTGAAATGTGCTTGACTTCTCTCTCTGACATGACTGAACCAATCACAGGTCACAATTACCACAGCCAGAATCATCCCACCAGTTATAAATACACAAACCAAGCAAAAATGCTAACCAAACTCATTTTTCAAGAAGAAACACACATTTAGTTGCAACTCAGGGGACAAGTCGTGGCTTTGTGTGTGATTGCCTGTCATTGCGTTTGCTATAGCTAACCTCTCTTGACACCTGGAGTCAGAGACCCCCCTCTAAATGTGTAATATTCAATCTTCCTGACAGCTTTGCTAATGACCAGGAGGTACCAAAACAGAGGTAATAGGTGAGCCCCAAAATTGCTTCTAAATTATCCCTAATAATGATTCCCTTCCAAGTAATAAACTCTGCAGTGTCTGTGTGTCTGTGTCTTGCTTGAGGGTGATTGTGTGTTGCATGCTTGTGGACGTCTGTGTGTGCGTGCACGTGAGTGGCAGTGTGTTTACGTTGCTAGAATATAGAATGGCAGGGCTAATTATCAGCACTATTAAAGCTAAGTGTAGCCAGCTGCATCGGTGCAGCGGTCCTAATGCTGGACAACAGACAGGCTGGACTCTTTCATCTGTCGCCTGATGTTGGTCTCACCTTCAACCCTCTCCACTGACACTTCTCAGGCCTCTGCCTCTGTTCCTGCTCTGGCTCAGCACGTTGGGGGTTGAACACCCAGCCTCAACCACGTATACCACTCCATTGTTTACTTTAATGAGATTTATATAGTGGAGGGTCTAGCCACATGAAACCAGCCTATGTGTGGAATGTATTTTACCTCACATTTTGATGTGTCGGATATGAATCTTGAGTTGAGCGAACCATGTCTCACGATATGGACAGAACTGCATTGTATAGTGGCTACCAGAGGAATGTTAATGTGAATTTGACAATGTTTCTATGAAAATGAAATCCATACTGTCATGAAAATATGTTCTGCTGTATCTATGGTGGTTATTGTGTGTTTTATCACTCACCGGGGCTGTGCTTTTCCTTGGTATTTCCTCGTGGCACTCTGTATGGCGTGGCTAAATTAAAAATACAAGGTACCCACAAAAATACAAGGTACCCACAGCATGGAGCTTTTTTTTTTTTTTTTTTGCTAGCTCTGTCAGCAAAGAAATGGAAACATTAAACAGGAGCCACACTGTGGATTAGTACAGTGAATTTCAACAGTCCACAGCTGGCTGGAGTCTGCATTGGACACTATATCACTGTACAGTATATTATTCCACATGTCTTCTCTAATGTAGATAGCATTGTAATTTGTACATTTATAATGAGTGCTATTTAAATACATCACTGTCATAGTTGCAGCATTGTATTGGCTTCTCAAGCAGTGTAAGTGCTCATTGTAAATGTCCAGTGCTAGTAAATTATAAATGATATAAAACATTGAGATATGACGTGGAGCAACAGCAGATACCTTCATAATCAAGCTAAGTATATGGTGGTCTGTACTTAGCTAAATGAGTGCAGAGCTGTGCACTGGATGGCTGTTTGACCTCTGAGCACCACATCCATTTTCCAAACATATGTTGGCTATTTCAGCAGCTCTGGATTGTGGAACTGAGACGGGAGGAGAGAAATCTGCTGTATGTGATCTAAATAGCTGCGAGAACGGAGAGCAGACTTGCGGTTAAAGTTCAGCAGGAAAGCGGGCAAACAGAACGACATATTTGCGTGATTTATTACAGATTGTAAAAGCATACTGATGGGGCTACAGCCAGCCGCTTTTAGGACATGGTCTTCCATACATTTATTACACTCACAAGCAGTAACACACACATACACAAAAAGGGTAAACACACACATAAACAAGCACCTATTCCCTATGCAGATGGGTGCCTAATTATCCCGAGCCAACCCTATTATCAGCCTGTAACCTACAGCTGTTCTGGTGTGTGTGTGTGCACGCGTGGGTGTATGTGTTATTAAATGATAACATGGCTTGGCGTCCGGCGGGCCACCTGAGAGGTAGTTCTCCGCAGGGGGACACGGCAATCTACTGGGCTCAGCGCGGAGAGAAACGTACTCAAGCACAGCGGCAGTCATTTCCTCTCTCTGCTCTGCTCCGCTCCCAATTCCTCTCCTGTTTGCCTTCAAGTCAGCACCAGTTAGTGGTTTGTGTGCGTGTGTGTGTGCGTGCATGTTTGTGTGTGCCTCTGTGACTGTTCGCCAGGCTAATTTCCACAGTAATGCACTGTAGTGTGCTCAGAGCGTTCTAGGATATTGATGTGCTGCATATTAGCCAGTAAAATGAATCAGTGCTGTGTGCTGTAAATATTCTATTGTCACTTTAATGCCTCTGTCAATGGCTTTGTCCTGGGTAATTCAGTCCACTGGTGTGTCTGTCCCCCATAGCTACTGCCACAGGAGCATGTCACACGACCGCTCATGCTCTCTGACACGCACGGGCACGGGCACGCGCACACACTTCATGCCCACACAGATATGGAGACATTGAAAAAGAGAAAATGAGAGTGCAGAAATAACACACGCGCACACATATGCACAAACACACGCACACACACACAATGCACACATGAGGAGCCTGAACCAGAGGAAATGAGCTATAGCAAGTGAGAGAGAGAGCGAGAGAGAGGAGAAAGTGTTAGGAAAGAAAAGGACACACATACACACACCCCCACACAAACTCACACTGCACCTCGGGCTATTCTTGCCGTCACAGATGAACAGGCCCAGTTTTGGCTTTAACTCAGCTCTGACCAACCCCTGGTCCTGGAGCCAAACTGTTAAAAGACATTAAGTCAGCAGAGAGCTGTGCCACTGCTTCCTCTCACACTCACGCTGCTAACCACAGGACACTGTGTGTGTGTGCACGTGCAGGCGCGTGCAATGCCTCATTTACTTGTGTGTGTGCCTGCACACACGCAGGAGTGTACATGTGCAAAAGTGCAATTGAGTGTTTTTATATTTGGGCATCTTAGTGTGTGTGTGTGAGAGAGAGAGAGAGAGAGAGAGAGAGAGAGAGAGAGAGAGAGAATGCATGCACTCACATGCACGGTGTACTAACGAGTGTTCGCATGTGGCGTGCATGTGCAGCCCGCGACGCCCCTGGGTATGTGGTGCCAGCGCACGTCTCCTTGGTGAGGTCACCCAGGGAGAGAGAGAGGGAGGGAGGAGGTGGGCAGAACACTCAGAGCAGCCGGCCAGTCTCTCGGGGGAGCTCCGCATGCCTGTCGCAGCTCACTGAGCAGACTGTGAAAAGCTTATGTAAATGACGCTGCGCTCAGATGCAGAATCAGCCCTGTATTAAATTGTTTTGTTCCACTTGTCAGAGCTGATTAGTCCACAGGCTGTCCGAGAGAGCCGCACAGGTATTGTGTGTATTGTGCTCACATAAGAGCACGCGCATCACAAACCCAAGGCCACTCCGGTGAACAGCAGCTGCGTAGGTAGCAGGGTGCAATTGCTTTGTGGAGTGTGAGCGCCGGTCAGTATCCCCCCTACGACAGATTAGTCCGCATCTTTTGAAGGTGCTGGACGGCCCTTGGTAGATGCTTGGTCGACACACACACACACACACACACACACACACAGACAGACACACACTCTTCCCCCAATGTGCGACCACATACGCCCCACCTGTCTCTTCAAAAGGAGGCTCCGTTACAGAGGCCAGATCACAGGCCTCATTATCCCGACCTCAGCCCATCTCTGGTGGACCACCCCCTGGGGGGCCAGGATGCATGCGGTGCCTGGTGCCTTATGGTATACACACGTATAGAGTGTATCCTGTCTGATGTAGCCAAGCTTTCCCTCCCACGCTCCCTGCTAGGCCAAACACCCACCAACAACACCAGAACCCCCCCCCCCCCAAGGACACCGCACAGGTGCAGAAGATTGCAGTGAGAAAAGTGACAGACAGGGTGTGGGTGAGGAGTGAGTAGGGACAGGGTTGGATGGGTGGATATAGGGGATGGTGTGGGCAGAGAGAGAGAGAGAGAGGGGAAGGGGTGGGGGGGGGAGGGGGGGGGGAGGAAGAGAGAGAGAGAGAGGGGACAGGCAGTCAGGCAGACAGACAGGCAGTCAGGCAGACAGACAGACAGACAGACAGACAGACAGGGGGGATTGCAGCCAGGCGGCTAAGGGCTCCTGGCATAAAGCAGGTCTTTGAAAAGGGCAGACAAAGAGAAAAGGTCTCGGCCAAATACCTGAAAGAATGTTGAGAGGAAAAGGAGCGCGGCCAGAGGGAGATAAGGCATTTAGCCGCACACTGAGACAGCTCCTATGTCATTGGATCAAGTTACCCTCGCCTGGTGTGTGTGTGTGTGCTTGTGATTGTGTGAACCTGTGTGCATGCATGCATGCATGCATCTGTGTGTGTGTGTGTGTGTGTGTGTGTGCGTGCGCGTGTGCGTGTGTGCCCGGGTTGATACCAGCCCGGCCGACATTCCGAGGAGTGGGCTGTCTGTGTTCATGGTCCAGTGAGGTTGCTGACAGAGCAGCGCACCGCTGTGAGGGGCCAGGCCTGTCTGTGGCGCCTGCAGGACTAGCCCAGAACACAGTGACAAGACCAGGTTGAGACCACTACCACACACACGGACCACGGCATCAGGCCAGGGGAGGGGGGCCGAGGACACCGTTAATATTTTTTTTTTTACTAGGCTCCAGAGAATTCTCGTTTCCAGGCCCATAGCTTTTTCTTTTTTTTCTCTTTTTCCTTCTTCGTCTTCTTCAAGTCCTTCTCCCGGGGATGTGAATGTATCTTAAGAGGAGAGCTTGCTTTGAAAGTGAGTTTCAAGTCTGGGCTTTATCTGTGTGTGGGAAATCACCCTCTAACCGTTTTGTAAGCGTAGCCACCTTTGAATAGGCGAACAGCGCCTTAGGATAAAGGGGATCTTCTGAGCTACGATAGCCACACACTTAAATGAGGCACAGCCTGGGCTTTTTGCAGCGTCACTGTGGAAACGGCGACAAATCCATCTGGGTCTTAGAGCAGGATGATATGAGTATCCAAACAAACCTAAGCCGTTATCAGAGTTGATTAAGGTCTAATAGCAATTAGAGCTGCTCCAGCACACACTCTCACTCCTATCTAATGATGTCATTGACCTTGTTACCTCACAGAGGTCAAAGTGTCTGTGTTAAACCAAGCGTAATGGTTCCATGTTTAGACTACAAGGGCCTGTCCGGCTAAATGATGATGGATCGCTTCTTTTGCCGCTGCTGGTGTGTGTTGCATCAGATGATATGGGCCTCAACATGATACGCAACTGATTAAATCAATACTCCAAGGAAATGTGCAGCAGGCTCCATTTCAATTCAATAACACAGCGGCCCCGGGCCTGTGTGTGTGTGTGTGTGTGTGTGTGTGCCCGCACGCCTGCATGCATGTATACCCTTGAGGAGCTGTTTGTACAGTACACAAAATAAGCAGCAAGGACATAGTGTTTGAAATATTCTTTTGAAATGAGTTCATCAATAACAAACACAGGCCTCTCTCACGTCCAATGATGGTGGCCGCCTCCTGCCCCGGGTCTTACAGCATATCATCAGAGATCAACAGCGACCCACAAAGAGCCCAGAAGGCATATGAAATAAACAGGGAACGTTTTTTATTTCTTTTTTCAGTTTTATTCAGCTGTGACGCTCTCAGAAGGGACAAGGCCGGTCACTCTAGGACACAAGAAGCATAGGGGGATGGGTTGACACAATACACACAACATTCACTAGATTCGTGCCATATTTCAGCCCCGTTCTCCTTGATTTCCGCAATACGCCATATAATTGTGCATGCACAAAAGCACATGGCTTATATGTATGGAGACACATGCATGCATAAAACTGTGGTGGAATTTATTGCCTTCGTCGATTCCTCTGTTTTTCCCCCTTTCTTTTCTCTACCTTTTTCTTCCCCATCCTCCCTCTCTCCTTCTATTCTGTCGCCCTTAGCAGTGACCCGTGCCAGCCCCAGAGTCTAATGACCGCTATAGTTTAACACTCATTAAAGGTGGTCAATTAACCGCATAGAGCCCAGAGTCACTTTCATTGGAATACTTGTAAAGGTCTTTTTTTTTTCCACCTGGGGTTCAAATGGGTGGAGCAGACACCGAGACGGTCGGCATAGTTGTTAAGGGGGGTGGGAGGCTGTTTGAAACCTATATAAAGATTTTTTTTAAATAAAATAAAACCTCTGAAGAGATATTTGTTTTGTTTGTTATTTGCTTTGTTGAACTGCATTTCTGGTGGCATTTTGTGGAAATGAACTAGATTGGTGAAAAATAGCGAAATTGCAAGAACAGAGGATAGAAAATGAGATCTCATGAGAGAGTAGATGAAAAACAGAGCCATCTGTGTCGAGGGCTGGCTCTCTAAAGACGGTCTGGTCTCATTTCAATCCTTTGTATCACTCCTTTACTGTAAATCATGGGAGAGCGCTTTTCCGATGGTTTTCACATTCGTGTGTGTGTGCGTGTGCGCCAGGGTTTGTAATGTCTCTATTCCTCCTCTGTGCACATGCATGTGCACGTTTACAAATATAGATGAGGGATATTATTATCTGATAGCGCACAGATCCTTGTGTGTTTGTGCGTGTGCGTGCGCGCGCGTGTGGTTTTAGGCAGAGAATGTCTATTGGTCCCTTGGCCTCAGGAGTCATCAGGCTGTGAAGGTCAAGTCTGATTCGGAGACAGACAAGGCAGATTGGCATGAAAATGGAATTCTGCTGTCTCTGTGCCAAGCGTCCAGACTGACTGACTGACCGGCCTCTCATCACATCCCTGCCTATCAGCTCATCCGAAAGCCCTCCACCCGGCGCTGCTGCCCCCTGCATACCAATAGCAGAACAACACGAGGAGAGATACGGGGCCGGTTTAATAATCATGATGTCAAACAATGTGTGCATGTGCGGGAAACATGAATCCAGCTGTTAGTGGATTTACCATCTGTGTAAAACAGTGTTGTCTCTGCTCAACGCACATTTGCATAGGCAGACTTAGCCCTTAAGGCAGTTTAAGCAGTCATTTTGTAATGAAAAAAGGAACTCAGTTAATGGTTTCATAAACAACAAGTCTTAAGTGGTGCTGTTAAAATGCTTATTATATTTTTTTATGGAAGAAGGCAAGTTCTCAAGTTCTATGAGCTATGATGCTAAGTGTCATTATTGTGCGTGTGTGTGCGCGTTTGTGCGTGCGTGTGTGCGTGTGTGTGTAATGAGCATGCGCTCTTGATATGAATGAGTGCAGTGAGGCATGAGATGAGTGTGTGCCCGCTGGTATGGAACAAGTCCTTGCATTTCATGTGTGTATAAGTCTGTGTGCATGTGTGTGTGTGTGTGCCTGTGAGTGAGCTGTGTGGGTGAGCGGGAAAAAGAGAGAGAGAGAGAGAGAGAGAAGGAAAAAGGGAGAGATAGAGTGTTCATTGGGCTGAAATGAGTCCCTGCCTTTCATGAATATTCAGATACCCCCTGCGTTCCACTGCTGTCTGACTGATGTCAGCTTGCGTGTGGGAAAAATGAGTTGCCGCGGTAACAGTGCCCCCCCCCAAACAGTCCTTAGCTGGTTCAGAGAAGAAAAAGATCTACGCCACTAGGTTCCCCCTTTCTTAAAGAGCCAGAGACATCTCCTCTGAGCCCCGAATAGAACAGAAGTGAGGGAATTTCTTTTTGATTTCAAGTGGCACCCTTAAAACTAGGCCAGCTCTTAGGTCACGTGTTTAGGTCAGTGACCCTTCACAGACAGATGCTCTAATGCATCCAGTCAACCCCTGTGCATCGCAAGGCATTGCATGGCATCGCATGGCACACACAGAGAGCACAAAGACATGTCTGCGCTCACTCCCAGAGCTTCCTGATTGCTCTCCCCAACTTGGTTCCCTCTGGTTGGGTGAGCTGTGGATCTGTGTGTTAAACTCTGGCTTTAAAAGGACTGTTTTGTGTCTTTTATAAAGAATGACATTGAGAGATCCTTCACTGCCGCGTTAAAAAATAAATGATATTCTAAACATGTCGTGGCCGATGTGACGCGTGCGTACGCGTGTGCGTAATAAAGTGCTGAGGAGTAGTTTAGTCTTCTAGCTCTGTGTATGTTATAAGATGGGATTAAATGAACCCACAGCTGAAGTCATGTGTTTATCGATGCATGCACGCACACACACACACACACACACACACACACACACACACACAAGGTCTTCTATTCCCGCCCATACAATGTTTTGTATAGTATTTAGGTCAGTTAGCTTGCAGATGGGTGGTCAGTGACGCTCGTGTTAGCTTGGGTTTCCAGGAATTGATACAATAGGTTAGTCAGCGCTAAGCGGCTGCCCCAGAAAACAGGCCGGAAGTAGAGCCCTTCATGATAATAATGGACAGTGTTCACTCAGGAATAGCAAACAATGCTAAGCGGCTGCTCAGACTGTAACTAACTCCCCAGGAGATTATGGCTAGTATGGAAGCATACTGTAATGCTGAAAAGTGCATTGAACTTGTTACTGCTTTCCACATAAATATATATTTTTACCCATTGCTTAGCCCAAATTGAGTCATCATTTGGTGAAGAGATAAGTACAAAGTATGAATGTAATGTGAGTGCGATAAAATAAAGTAGACTGTTTGTTTCTGTAGACAGATTTTGTTGAAATAGATATATATTTATGGTTATCTGCATAGCATATTATTTTCACAACTTTAATTATTATTTAAGCCTTAGAGGATATGCTACATATAATTCCTTTATGGTCTGGAATTTAGGAAAAATAAGTGTGGGACTTAAGACCTTTAATTAACATAAAGTATATTTTATTGTATGCCATATATAAAGTTGCAGCATTTTACAATAAGTGCCGTTCATTGGTGATTCTTTCATTGTGCCAAATGAAAAAAACAAATATTCTTAAAAGAGTAGAGAAGAAGACAGATAATGGTTTAAAACGTGCGTGTGCGTGTGTGTGTGTGTGTGTGCGTGCGTGTTTAATCAGATGGTTGCTCTGTAGTGTTAAACATCAAGAGCAATGTGAGCGAAAGCAGCAGAACGAGACCGAAAGCTTTAAGGCAAAATACTGTAATTGGAAAATTGTGCAAATGCATGTGGAGTCATGTTATATAAACGGCCAGCAGAGATACAGCCTGAGATTCCAGGCATGGCCTAATTGAGAGAAGGAGATGGCATAGCTGAGGAGTGGTGGCGCTAAGGGGGTGAAGTGTGGGCTTTAAATTGGGCGAAGGAAATGTGGATGGAAATGGAACGTTTTCAAAGGCGTGGGAGGGAGGGAGGGCGGGAAGGGGGGTGAGGCTGTTTCTTTTAAAAGGGGGTGGGGGAGGGGGGAGGCGGGGTTGGGGGCCAGAAGGAGAGGGAGAATAATTCCCACTTTCTCCGCTGGTCTCCACACCTGCGACCCAGCAGCTATTTCCCCCGAGTGGGAAACGGGTGCGTGTTTTAAAGTGCACGTGCATGCACGCCCGTGAGTCTCTCTCTCCCTCTCTCTCCCTCTCTCTCTCTCTCTCTCTCTCTCTCTCTCTCTCACCTGATTGATGAGTTTCAGCCAAACCTGGATTGCTGCCATGGCTCAGGCCTGATCCGGCATGTTCTGGTCATAATAATGCTGTCAATATGCAGCTGATGAGTGACTAGACGCGTAGGCCTACAGTGTGTGTGTGTGTGTGATGCAACAAAAGTGAAGCATACAGTATATGGCATAGCCCAAGAGAACCAGAACATTCTCAGCAGGAATTTTCCATTTCCTGACCAAAGTAATGAGGAATGTTGTTTGGATATGGTTTCCTCATTGATTGGTATTTGAATAACATTAATTACAGTGGTCCTTTCATGAATAATAGCTTCAGCCGTAGCTTTCTGTTTGACTAATGAAGGCTTCTGCAGTTGATCTATAATTTGCAACACACGTTTTTCTTTTTGTCGTTTGAGGTTTCTTCCATAGTCAGGATTTGACCAAACCATGTTTGATATTTGATGAGCAGCATTTGATGAAATGCATTAGGCCCCATTCATTATTTATGAATGGGGATGGATGCATTAACTCATCAAATATGCATATGTACATTACATAGGAAAGAACACGTCCCATGGCATGTCATATTGATTCGGGTGTGAATTACGAGCCTGCCTCACAGTCTGAAAAACATTAAGAGATGGCGTACTTCATCGCTTAAGAGCTATTGACGACCTCACCCTTTTTGGATGCAGAGTTTCAACTTGCCTGCTTCGACAGATCGTGGTGCGCGTGTCTGCACATTCAGCAGATTTTGCGTGGGAGCGCTGAGTGTGAAATAACACGAAGGGAAACTCAGCTACGACGCCAACTTATGCTGTAAAGGACTGTACCAGCGTCCCCCCCCCCCCTCCCTGGCATCATCTCACACGGCTCACTGTATCACTTTACAGGTGCACTGACCGTCACTGGCCTCATTGGGAAGTATGAATTGAAATAGATTTCCGTTGTCGGTCTTGTGTATCTCAGTGGAGGTAATCTAAAGCTTTCTTCAATATATTGCATTTATTTCTAAATCACAATTCATTATACTTTTTTAAAAAATGTTTTTTAATTGAGCCTTTGACAATACATTTTGCAAGATTCTTTTTTCAACTGGAATTCATGGTTGCCGAATAAAGCACGGTAGGTTCGAAAATGATCTCAAGCCTCACCGAACTTCTGGCAGTAAGGCGCCATTCCCATGTGAAAAATCCCTTCAATAAACACACTGCGAGCCACCACGCTGTACAACAACAACATCAGCATTTACGATTGTAAACTGTAGAAACTATATTGTCAGTGAGTAGGGGCCACAGTGTAAGCATTGCCATGTCTGAAATATGTTTATTTACCTTAATTCCACACAGCAGGAGCTAATGAAAAAAGACAGACCGACATTCAGTATGAGAAAGAACCTCAATAACATCACGGCTGCTTTAAGAGGCTCTTAAGGGGAAGCAGGGAAAATTCCCATTATAGTTGCCAAAGTTGCAGCTGAACTCAAATGACTCTTACTTTATGCACTATTCAATATTGTAAAAAGATGAATATTTCATTTGTTTCTGATTGTTGAGATACATTTTGCGTTTTGTTATTCTGATGGCAACTGCTGCTTTTGAGGCAAAACCACTAATGACTGTTTGCTTACAGGGTGATGTTGTTTCAAGTTGTAGAACAATAAGAAGATCCCTATGGCAAAGGCACACAACCGCTTGTTGTGTGTGTGTGTGTGTGTGTGTTTATACATACGCACACACACACACACGCACACACACACACACAGCCACACACAGTAGCTCAGTGGGGAGGAGGTTTTAATAAACCTACAATAACATGAGTGTGTGGGGGCGTCTCGTGGCCGAGCCAGGAAATATATGAACGTACCTGCCCCGGAGGAGCGCGCAAAGGAGCGAGCGGGAGAGAGACAAAGAGGGAGCGAGCCAGTGAAGCCAGGGGCATATTGTTTCTCCTTGCCCTGACTTTTCCCTTCTCCCGCCATCACTCTTTTGTTTGATTCGCTCTTCCCTCTCCATTCCGCCCATACTTGGCTCACAGTCCGCTATGCCAAAGACGTACCCATAAACACAGACGTGTTTGTCAGGAGAAATGCCCCATCACTTTAATAACATTTCATGCCATCTCTGCTTTCACCCACCACTTGGAGTGCGCTCCTCACTCGGATAAATGCCGACTGTAATTTCAGACAAAAATGCAGTGGAAATGCAGAGTGCAACCAATCAGATTTAATCAAGTATGAAGAAATGTAATTTCGGAGGACACTGGGGCAGAGAGGGTTGATATGGATATTAGTTACTATGCAAAAAAGCGTGTCCATCCTCCGCAAATATGAATTTATGGAGCCTGCTTGTGATTTCAATCTGACTAATGTATCAGAACAGACCCATCTGTGTAGCAGTGACCCCTGAGGTGGCGGTATGGATGACACTGGGTGGGTGGGGGGTAGGGGGGGCTCTGCCTTTGAGGGCACTTGGTTTATACCACCACTGTGAACCATCGCAGTCACTGACATGAAGATTGGCTGGTAGAAGAAGCTCTAGAGGACAGGGGGTTTAGAGGACAGAGGAATTTAGTGGGTTACCTCGAAAATCTATTCAGATATATTGGAAGAAAAGAAATTCTCACGAGAACAAACTTCCATGGGAAAAATTTTATTTATCAATATGCTGTAGTTTCCAAACTGGTGGAACGTTATTTCAATAGTAGCTGGTGCCAATAGGTATTACGCTGAGAAGCGGCAGGAACATGAATGGCAAAATAAAAAAACAAAAACAAAGTGTAAAATCTAAATAAAATAAACGGACAGTTATGATTTTAAACAGAGGGAAACAAATTCAACAGGTTTTGCTTACACATGCACATTGCAAAATAATACTGTGGCTTCGAACAATGGCAGTGATCGACCTACACAGTGAACCTGACATCCTTGTGCTAAATTAGGAAAGGAGGCATGGCAAAAGGGGGGCGGGGGAGGGAGAGAAAGTGAAGGAGAGAGCAACTCTAAAACAAAGGAGCGCCTGGGAGATAATGAGTGGTGTAAACCGGATGATTTATTGGTGGGCGCTATATGAACACACTCGTGTTCGCTCTCCCGGTCTATTCCCCTTTCTCCTTCCATCTCTACCCCCCCCCCCACTCTCTCTCTCTTTCACTTGCTCTCTCTCTCTGTGTGTGTCCGGCCAGATAGACTTCTTAAAACTGAGAAGAGATTCATCTTTTTTCGCACCAACTGCCTTTGTTACATCTTATAATAGAGTGGATGGTGTGACTAGGAGAGGCAGCACAATATGCAATAATGCAACTCTGGAACCAGATTCTTTTTTAAAACACGTGTGGTAACAAAGAAGTTAGCTAACAATACAGGACGCTGCAGAAAGACAGCACATGTGTCCATTGCAATACTCAGGTTGACTCTAAAATAAAATAAAATAAAAACATATTGCAAACAGAGACAAAATGCAAGGATTCATACAAAACACACTTTATAAAGACAACTATTTACAAACAACCTCCATTACAAAAATCTAATCTTAAATGTTTCATAAGAGCAGTGTTCAGGTGATATTACAACTTAAATTGAGCTCTATCCATATATTTACATTTCTCTGTTATCTTCTTTTTTTTTGCCAAATTCAAATAACATACACTACAATGAGTGAAAATGATATATGGTTTGTGGTGATTGATAATGACTCCCTTGGCTGGTCTAGGTGAATGGACACGAGCTGATCCGCAACGAAAATATTTAATTTGAAATGTTTTTCACAGAGGCCCACCGAGCGCTGCGTTGTGCGCGCAGAGTTAAAACGCAGGGCCGCGAGAAGCAAGAGCATCTGCTTTAGCCGTTAACTCAGAGGATAACGGCGCGCAGCGGCTGTGGAAGTCTTCCTTGGGTCCCAAGGGGGAGGGGGGAGGGGGATCTGTCTTTCAGCTCAGCGGTGTCTCTCTGTGAATGTGAACAGAATGTGGCAGCATATGAAAGGTGCCCATGTAGGTGAATTAACATTAAGTGACCGTCTGACTGGAGATAAACCTGGACCCAGTGTGTGTGTGTGTACAGTACGTGCATGTTAGCATGTGCCTGGGTTCGCGTGCGGAGGAAAAGGCTGTCCTTATCTGCCCCACATTCATCACACATCATTAACTGGAACTGCTTAGTATTTTGCCAGCTAACAGTCCATAGTGCAGCTACTCTCCGTCATTTCAGTTGCATGCATGCACAGAACATTGCACATATAAGCACTAATGTGCAAAAATATGCCTGGCCACACACACACACTCATTCAAAGCACCCACCAAAAGTCCCCCCACGTGCTCGTGTGTGCACGCGTCCAGTTGCAGTAATAGTCTTGGCGCTGCTGCCCTGAGTTGTGTGATAGCAGAGCTGCAATGTCCTTGGTGGGTTAACACCTTGACTGTGGAATATTCTGCACAGCGTTTCCTATTCACGACACAACTGGATGGGGGAAATTAATGCAAACCTACTTCTGCACCGCCCCCACCTCCTCCCAGGTTAGAGCGAGAGTGACACAACACTCTCTCCTCCATGGCTGGTGAGAGTGGGCAGAGATGGCACCTAGATTAGTCACACGCTGGTTTCAGTCCGCTGCCTGCACATGCTACTGACTCATCCGCAGATGGCAGCCAACTGGCATCTGACAGCACTGGAGCTCCACGTTCAGTCTAGGCCTGAGCGTCCAACTTATATAGGCCAACCTACCTATCTAGGCCATCCAATGGGAGCGGAGCAGCCAGCCCACCTACTGTAGCCCGGGCGGCTGGGGCGACAGAAGTTTCCCTGTGAACGGCTTCATGATTTACACTGTGGCCTAAACCACCACCAGAAGGTACAACAAACCCATCCCGACATGCCTGCTGTCTAGAAAGTATCTCCCCTAAGCGCATCAGAAACAATAAAGCCTTCAGTCAGTGCCAACTGGAGTACTGGAAGAGTTTTTGTTTGAAGGCAGATCAGCCATATCTGTCTGTCTGTCTGTCTGTCTGTCAGTGCATAACTGTCTGTTTAGTTTCTTTTATTTTTAAGCCTGTGATAAATGTAAAGTAGTGTTCTTCCCTCGAGCTATTAAAGCCTGCCCAGAAACAGGACTGGTCTGAACATGTCCGAACAACTTCATCACACACACCCTGGCTAGGTGTGTGTGATGGATACACACTGGTTGGGAGCCATAAATACCAGGGTAATGATTTATCCCAGTGGAAAAATGGAAGTAGACACACTGGCGCAATCAACAGCACACACACATACTCACACAGACGTGCACGCGCGCAAACACACACACACACACACACCTCAACATCAATAGTCCAGGTGAGATGAGCGCAATGACGGTGAGTGACAATAATGGACAATTTATTCCTATACATTGTGCACTTTTAGGAAAAGTCTAACAAAATACCACTGCTTTGTGAACTGAATCAGGGTTGAGGAAGAGTTCCATCAAAAATAGTAAGGCAACCATCAGAGGTGTGACGGGAGAGAAACACGCGTTACGCACATCGTGTCCGATACATCGTGTCCGATACATCGTGTCCGATACATCGTGTCCGATACCTGAGCTATCTGGAGAGTTTCCTGGCCCAGCACGAAGCCCTGACACACACCTACGCTAACACACACACACACACACACACACACACACACAGACACGCATGCATACTAATGTATGCATCGCACACGCGTACGCACAACACACACACACACAGACCAGGCTGAGTGGAGTTTTGGCCTGTGTCTGCCTAATTCTGGCTAGTGTGCTGGGATAGTGTGTTTAATTGGGTGTGACATAGACTGCACTTGAGGGAACTAAACAAAGCTATATCCTGCCCATTAAAAAGGACAGCAAACCAGGAAACTACAGTTCCATCTGTTAGCTAAGCCCTCCACGCCGTCCCCTTACGCAGAAGTGTCTGGGGGAGGTGTTCGCAGAGAGAGAGAGAAGGAGAGAGTGGGAGCTGAGCCAGGGGAGGTGTATGGGGAGGGGGTGAGGACACCTAATCAAACGGAATAAGCCTCTCTCTCTCTCTGTCGGCCGGTCGGCAGTCCCGCTGGTGACTGCCCGGTATGCGCTCTCTCCAGATTTGTGCAGCAGGTGGTAGAAAAAAAAAACAACAACACGGGCTTGAAGAAACACCAAGTCCCAACTAAAATGCAAGGGGGCTGGGAGTGGCAGGGAAAGGGTGGGGCGGGGGGGGGTGGGGGGTGGGAAGAGAAGGTTCTACCCCAAGACTGTCAAAACAAGCGCTCCTCTCCTCTCCCCTCCCCTCCTCGGTTAGCTCTCGGGCCACGCAGTTCCTTCCCTGGATCAGACTTTGTAGTAGATGTTGGCGGGGCTCTGCGGCGGCATCTCCTGGACGATGTAGACCGGGTGGCCGTAATCGCCGCTCACCTTCTCGTAGTGAGGGCAGTAGTTGTTCTCTGTCCGCAGCGGAATGATGATGTCGCTGGGCTCCGTGCCCGCGGTGCCGCCGGGCATCTTGGGGTTGGACAGTGTGCTGAGCGACAGCGCAGAGGGGCGGGGCTGCGTGTGGGCGTGCTTCCGCGAGCGCTTGCGCATCTTGATGAGGAGGATGACCAGGAGGAGGATGAGCAGGAGGAAGATGATGCAGCCCGCGCCGATGGCGGAGAACACGGCCACCTTGGAGCCGAGGATCCCCTCGGAACTGGAACCGGTACCGGGCTGGTCCTGATTGATGGTATCTAGACAAAGGAGAACCAGAGACAGACAGACAGACAGGGTGTTAATGTAGCCAGAGGAATAATATCATATATGGTAAACCACTCTCGCTGCTTAATGCCGAAATCAACTGTGATCCCATCAAGTTTGTTGTTTGCTCTGCTTGACTGGCAGCTCCATTGATGACATCTAATCTAATTATCTTAATCAAAATGCCCCATAATGAAATCTGTAGTCGTCACTCAGTGCAACCGAGATCCAAACTCTGATAGGACCCAGCCAAGGCACAAAGCAAAGTCGTATAACATGTCCAAGCCACATTCATACAAGGCAAAGGCCAAGAACAGTATGGAAAGACGGGAGGAGGGCATTTATGAACATCTGATTTAGTTTTATCCTTTTGTCTGGGGGTTCAGGAAGAGAGGGGGTTAGCAGAAAGGGGGGGGGGGGGGAGGGCATTTACTGGATGAGAGAGGGAGAGAGAGAAAGAGAGAGAGAGGCCTCCTCCAATGACTGAAATCTGAGCAGAACCAAATCTGTTTTCCATGTATGCATGCAACTGCTGCCAAAGAGCAGTAGACTCCCCCCTCTCAATCTTACTGTCCATGACCCCCTCCGTATAAACGCACACACCACACACACGCACACACACACGTGCACACACAGTCACACACGTACCTCCTGAGACTGCCATCCCCACTAATGACTGTGTCTCTCCACTTGGTTGACCACTCTGCACTTAACCATTTGTTGGGAAGTGATACTGTGGCCTTATCGTGAGTAATGACATCACTGAAATCTCGACCATTTCAGCCTTATCGGCGAAATCACCAGAGCACCAGAGAGTGGATGTCAGAAACCCCATTCCTGAAATATCAGCTCCCCAAATGCAGTAGAGCCCTTTCCTGGTCCTATTATTTCATGTGACATGGTCACTGATCGAACACTGCCGGACACATATAAGCCCGAACACAGGAGGAAGTGACATTAGAAAATCTTTTTATAGGGCAACTCATGTCAAATAAGTAATAATTAAGTGGGGAAGGCTTATCACCTTGAGACAGGCAGTACAGCTTGTACTTGGCAAGAGTTTGAATGTAAGTCAAAAAGTAAGTATGGGGAGTTGCAAAAAATAGATGAAAATGTCAGGGCCCCCCCCAGCGGAAATTGGCTCGCACGTTGCTATGAAAAGTGCTGCTTATAGCAGGCTCCTTGGGCACACAGTGCCTGACCAGCCTAAAATGACTTCCTCAATTACCTTTGCTTTTAATCTTCATTTATCTGCAATTCTAATGAAGATTAAAAAAGGTTATTAATCGGAGACCTGTCTTTGAGTCTCCTTGTGCACACTCAAACCTGACTGTGTACTGTATGAATAAGTAAATCGGTTACAAGTCAATTTCTTCTGTGCGGGTTGTCATTTTGTTCTACAGTAAGCTTTCTCCCATTGAAAGACGTGGTATTGTGTTGTCTTTTTAAAACGGGCCCTCCACTGAGTTCGGCTTTCTGACTGCTATAAAATCAAGCATTACCCGCGGCATGAGCATGCCATGAGAGTAAGCAGGCAGACAAACACTGAATAATAGCCTGATCTATGGTTATATTTTCTCTTTTCAGGCCAAATATGAAAAAACTGCACAGATCCTGGAGGTTGTTGAAATCTCATTATTTCCCAAGAACAGAAAATATTTTAAATGGTTTACTAAAAATATTTGTATTTTAGATTTTTGTCCATGGAAATCCAAGCCCATTGAGTTTGGGATGGGTTACAGGTGTTTATCAGAATATGTGTGTGTGTGTGTGTGTTCCTTGTGTGCGTGGGAGGGTTGTCTACACACCAGGGATTACGGGTCCAATCCTGTTAGGGTCTGGCGGACTGGGACTAATCTCCGGTATTTCATTCACGTCTGGATGAACAGGTGCAGGTTCTTGTGCATTTGGGTCTGAGGAACCAAAAAAAGAAGGCATAAACACATCGTTACCCCTGCATTGGTAAAAGCTGCTGTGTGCTGGGAGTGTCTGCTGTGAAGTTGAAGGCACAGAGGGCTAAAGCAAGCTAGCTACCTCGTGTGAAACACGACAGTATCCCCTGTCCCGTCGTAAAAAAACAAAAAAAAAACAAGATCACATCTACAGTATATCAACAACTCCTCGGAAAAAAAAACACTGGGGCATTTCCAACACTGACACATTCAAGAGAACAAGAGTCCAGGACACACACCTACAAATATACTCACAATACACTTAGGCCTGGCAGGACGTGGCAAAGCAGTTATATATTAACTTTTTATTGTTCTACATTATTCATCACGTTAAAAGGTCGTAATATGCCTTATTTATTGCTCTGGCTGGCCTCACGTGAACGAAGCCTGCGTCTGAGGAGGAAAGGACTGTGGAGACAGGAAGGGAGGAAGAAAAGCGAGGAGAGGGAATTATCACGGGTGAAACTGCTGCGAGGGGAATGCCGTTCGCAAAGGAAACAGTTTATCAGTCTGTCTGCTGTGACCTCAGCACACGTGCTTTGATGGCTTTGTGTGGCAAACAGCGGCTTTACAAGGGCGGGGCCGACAGACGGGGCCAGGTATATACCATGACTAAACGGCAGGAGGATGCTATCAGATCCCACTATCTGGCCTTATCAGCATCTGCTCTAGGGCCGAGAGAAAGATACCGGACTGTGTATGTGGGGTCATTTACATTTGTGTCTCTTGTGTAGTAGAGTGCCGTGTGTTTGTGTGTGCGAGCGTGCATGCGTGCGTGTGCATGTGTCTATGGTGAGTGTGTGAACTGATGTTAAAGGTCTATTTCCAGTGTTGGTGAAATTCCAGCAGGAGAACAATTGTAGAGAAGGGAGCCTTGGAGATATGAAAGAGACAAAGAGAGGGAGAGAGAGATACTTAGCCGTGAAGGAGCAAGGGAGAAAGTGAATTACTGGAGAGTATGCGTCTATGTGTGTGAGAGAGAGAGAAATATCATAAATAAATGGAGATTCATGGTACCACCCTCCATTTACCCCCCCCATTATCCAAACAATTAGCTGTTGGATTTCCTCTCGGCTGTCTTTGCCGTGTCCAGAACTTTGCAGCAATGTGACTGCAGCACCGGTGAGCACCGCCATAAGCTGTTGTGCACCATCAATAATAGATGAGGAGAGACAGGAGCGAGAAGTGGGAACATTCACGCGTGGCAGAGAATATGAGAGGACACGGTGATCTAATTCACTCGCTGCCGTTGCAGCCCCCCCAAACCACTGAGCATGTGCAGAGCGTGTTGTGACCCACTTCTTTCCGACATGCAGCGCTGACATTTCCCTTAGCTATGCAGACGGCAGCCGCTACCTCAAAACTGCTAACCTTCCAGAAGGACGGAGAGGAAGAGTAGGAAAAAGAACGGGGTTAGCGTTGGAGAGCGGGGTGAGGGGGAAATACAGGGGGAAGGCGTGCGCTAGAGAGAGAAGAGGGGCGATGCGTGTGAGGCAGTGAGTCAACATATTTCTAATGAGCGCAGTGGCATGATGTGGAACAGCACACACAGCACACCCAACAGCAGCATATAGAAAGTATGTGCTCCCCGTGCACCCACCCACACACACACACACACATTTCCCCCCTTCACTTTTAATGCAGAAACAAAAACCAGAGGACAGAATATTGAAAGCACAATTAAATGGTAACATGTCGAGACCAATATTTGTGTAAGAGCATAAGTATGATGTGACACGATTGCGCTGAGGAATGTGGTTTGGGATTCCCCGGGATAAATTGAAAGAGGACATGTACACTGTGGTGGACATGTGGTTGGGGATGAGTCACAAAACTACATGTATAATGAAGCCACAAAAAAAAAAACAAAGAATCATTATGATGGGGAATCAGTACGGTGTGAAATAGTAATCACATCTGGAGTATTGGGGGCATAATTATGCAGACACAATAGCCATGGCGTATGCTAAAGAAGGGGCGTGTGGGTGGATTTAACCACACTGGTGCACACCCCTTGTACAAAGTAGACAGCCAAACGAAAGGCTTGTTGCATTGTCTACATTAGTTAGAAACAAAACCCCTAGTCTGCGGGTTATATCAAGATGAACAGACACTTTTGACTAGTGCCCAACCTTTGTCTGAATAGTTTATGTGAAGAAGAGGAAAAAAATAAAAAAACTCAACACTGTTCTACAAATAGTTCTATCAAAGGTGCATTTTCTTCAGCTGTTATCAACTCACCACTGCACAGAGACATAAAAACATATTGAAAAGCAATAGCAGCTGGTCAAATGCATCTTTTCTAACAGGGTTTGTATGGCAGACTGATTCAGACTGACAGCTAGCTTAGGAACTGTTGAGTCTCGCTGAGAAACTAGCCCTGGTAATGCCGAAGTTTTGGAATAACAGATGGCCAAGGAAACAGACAGTTGCTTTCTACTTGAATTAGGGTGAATTCATATATTATTTTATTTGCAAACTAATAGTTTGTGTGATAGCCCGTTAATGTCCTTGTGTATTCATTTGTGTGCCCTTGTTCTAATTTGGTGATGATGTTGCAATCCTATTGGTCTCTCAATAAATTGACATGAGCGGATAATGCATACCTTGTTCTGATCGCTTCGAAAATGGATGCATGTTTCAGTGTATACTGTACATGAAATGTGTTCCAACTCAGACCTTGCTGGAATCAGCAGCTTGTTAGTTGCTATCTTCTACCGTCTGCCAAGACACTTAATGTCGTATTGGCCACCATTCAAATATCTACACAGGAACTGTATTTGCATGCAAACACTGACAATTTCTCAGCACATTTACACTATTTTTTATTCTTCCTTCTTGTGTTGAAGCGTTGGGTCTAGCTTTTATGTCGGAATGAAGCTCAGGCAGGCAGATGTTCTCCTCACATGGTGGCTAGTGTCAGTTTCAGTCAAAACAACCACGCTGAGAAGGGGGAATGTTTAGAGTGTAACACACATCTGTGTACAGTGCCCTGTCATATTCAGGATATGGATGCCCTCATTTTGGATTTGAAAAAACAGCATACAAGTGGAGTGTATGATAAAAACCAAATGTTGTGCCCAGGAATATCTAAACAAAGCTCATTTGTTTATTTCCATGATTTCTAGATGCTCGCGTCGACCCCGTACTAGAGCTAAACACACATATTCATACTCTGGCTGATTATAAGATCTGAAACACATTATTGGCATTTCAGAAACATCAGGAAGTGAAAAACAGCATGCAAACAGTGCAACTTCATATAAACAGATTTGACAGTGACTGGGAAAATTATGTGAGTTATGAAAGTGGGGTTATTACTTTTTTTTTGTTTTAAGTAATTGACTCCAGATGTCTTATTTACAAAAATATATCATTTTTAAACTTCATAAAGTATGAAAAGATTTATTTTAAAAAATAAACTATTTTAAAATTGCATATGTAATCATAGTTTGCAGTTATTTTTTAAATTGTCAGAAATTCTTAAGATTATTACATTGGCAATTAAATGGTATGTATATATATGGTACACACACACACACACACACACACACACACACACACACACAGTTTGATATACTGTTTAAATGTCAAATAAAATTGAGAAATAAAACATCCTTATCGAAAACATATATAATGTGTGCATGTATTAAACAATGTAGTTTGAATGCAAGTATCAAGTAGACCTTTCCACAATTCCAGGGTCGTCAGCTGGCAAAGTCACAATGAGGACTTTGGGGAGGAGGAGAGGAAAGGGAGTGTGTGTGTGTGTGTGTGTGTGTGTGGGGGGGGGGGGTTGTTCTAGCATCTAGCAAGGTGAAATGTCGCTTTGAGGCACGGGGTGTTTTGTGTTGTACATGCAAGGTGAGCTCTCGCTTACCTTGTCCGACTTTCATGATGACTTTCATGGCTCTGCTACCGCACACACCTCCCTGACGGTTCTCCAGGCCCTCCATGGTACCGTTGGATGTAGCTGGAGGAGAGGGAGGAGAGAGGGAGAGAGAGAGAGAGAGAGAGAGAGAGAGAGAGAGAGAGAGAGAGAGAGAAGGAGAGTAAAGTACAGCAAATCAAAGAGGGGTGGTAGAGGGGGAAGGAGAGACGATGACACATTGGTTAATGAGCACGTCCATAACGCACGGGACTAATCAATATTTACGACAAGCACTGATTATCTGTTCCACTGATTAGGTGTTCTTAGCCCTCAATCAAGTGCCGGCTCCTCTCGCTGGTGACTCTCGTAACACAATAAAGTAAAGTCAAATGAATGGAACAACATTAGAGGCTGGCGGGAAGGAGTTACATGGCTGAACCTGTGTGTGTGTGTGTGTGTGCGTGCGTGCATGCGTGTTCTGCATATTTTAGCAGTGAGACATGCTACGGTGAGTTCCAGCTGCTTGCCAAGTCTTAGAGCAACTTATTCCCTCAGAGCCACATGTGTCATTACTAACTGGTTGTGCTGAGAGCTAAATGCCTCTCACTGAGTGTGTGTGCGTGCGTGCGTGTGCGTTCTGCCCAAACTTAAGTGAGGAGGAGCGGTTGGGGCAGAGGTTGTTTATTCACCCGTCACAGAAACCGGCTGTCTATTTTAAGGTCGGACATAATGACCTGAGGACTGTGACCTTAGCGCCAAGCAACTATGCACAAAGACACGTGTATGCATTTGTATATGCCTCAGCGTGTGCGTACGCGAGTGTGTGTGTGTGTGTGTGCGTGCGGCTACATATTATGGAAGCTCTAATTTCGGAATTCCCCAAATGAGCTCCATCTCCGCTTATTCGGCTACTTGGCCTTGCTCCCTTCCTATGAAATGCCTTTGTCTCTCTTCCTACTATTATACAGTTTGGTCTTTCCTTTTCCTCACTCGCTTCATTTGGGCTTTATCTAAGCCATCCAACGGAGCCCCGCCCTCCTTGTTAACCCAATGACCATCTCCCTAGGTGATAGGCTCAGATGGTAGACTCATTACGATGAGACTGCATGGCTTGGATAGGGAGCTTATCTGATGATGACAGACAGACTTGGCGGTGGGGGGAAGGGGGGTGGGGGGGTGGGGTGGATTATATCAATGTTTACCCCATGGCGGTGACACATTATGATGTTTGAACACACAAGCTATTCCGTTTAAAATTATATCATGTCAAATGCGTGTGGTTCTTAAATGGGCGGGGGGCGGGGTGAAGGGTGGAAACTTCTTTGAAACGCTAAAAGCCTTTGAAATTCATCCGGTGTATTCATGGCTGCTCATTCTGGGGTATAATTAACGTTGACATTTTGCTGCCCTATGGGATATTATTTCAGTGTCAAACTTCACTCAACGGAGAAATAACTAAATAATATATTGCGATTACAGTATGTGTTATATGTGTATGCGGCGTGCTATTGAATCACAATGCTTATTGTGTTACAAGTTGCAAAAAAAGAAGCACACTATTACGGTAGCACTGCTATGAATACTTTGATAATCTCTATGACAACATTATTTTAGATCTCTTCCACATTGTCCCTAGACATAACATTGTAAATCAACTTAGACAATGACTGATCAGCTGTAGTAACAGCACAGGACACGCGACCAGCCGCAATAGGACTGTATGCGTACAAAGAGGGGGACACTCCAAAATGTGAATGAATACCTCAAACTATCTTAAGTCTTATGTATTAAAGTATGAAGAGCTTATATATGCAGGGATCATGTGCCTTTTAAAGGTGAACATTTCAAGACACTGATGCGAACAGACCGCTTGTCAGAGGCTAACTGCTTCTTAGCCTGAATGGCTGCGAGAAACCTTGTACCACTAACCCCATTAGAACAGTTTTCCAGCAAATGTCTCCCTTTCTTTCAATTTTTAGAACATTTCAGGCAAGGTTATACAAATATGAGCTCTTTGAAGATCAAACTGGAATGTGCCTGAATAATCTGGCTATGAGAGAGCGTCATGCTTTGAATTTTATATCCACTCGGGGACAGCAAATCTTCTCACTGTTAACTTACTTCTGTCATCTAAATTAACTATTCCTTCAGGCTGACTGAACAGGCCCAGCCATTACTGATGTGGCATAATGATAAGTTACTCCTCGAGGCTTCAGTTTAGGTGAGCAATTGAAGTGGAAGTGGGATTTACAAGGGTGATCACTTTATATGCTGTTTGTATTCAAACCATTAAACATGTCAAATATTTCAGGGCTTCGCTGTACCGTTGGCAATTCACAATCCGATTAACTGTGTCCAATTTTAACCACATTTCCTTATGCGTGTTATTCCACGTAGAACCACATTTTAACTACTATTCAAGATGTGCATTGAACACAGTGACTGTTGAGCACATTATAAGATGTACAGTACATTAAAATACGTACTGTAATACCCAAACGCGTGTATGTGCACCATTAAGCACAGCAATATGTGGTTATGTGTTTGTATTGCTCAGCCCTCTGTTTTGCTTAGAATCGCATGAATGGTAACCGGGTGTAGTTTATATCTACCGTGTCAGAGTTCACTCTGATACGCCATCGGCAGCCATGTTTCTAATTCCAAACAACGTGGACACTGCCGGTGTTAATCTGAAAGCCCTTCTCTCTCTCTCTCTCTCTCTCTCTCTCTCTCTCATCCCTCCGTACAGACGTTAATCCAAACATGTATTTCCAGATATTAAAAGGCCGGTGGTCATGCTGTGTTTGGGAAGCGGCTAAAGTGGGGAAATGGGTCTTCCTGTGAGTCTCAGTGGAAATAGAAAAAAAACCCACTGAGGGGATGAAGCCACGGCGGGACTATGAACAAAGAGATTCCCAGTCACATCTAACGATCTAGTGAAAGAACTAGTTCGACATAACTGGCGTTCCGGAAAACTGCGAAAATCGGTCATTGCATGAAGGAATGTTGTGAGTGTGTTTTTTTTTTGTCGTTTTGGTTGTTTCCCCTTGATTTTAAATAAAAAACAGTCGGTCCTGAAGCTGTTCTCTGTATGATTTAATGCCCCCACTGTGGGTGTGGATCACTGGCTGCAGAATGAGGGGCTAGAGAACAAAAGAGCTACAGCTGCTGAAGTTATAAGAGGAACCAGGTGCCAAATGTTGATGTTGGGAAATATGTACAAAAATGTATCAGGAGAGAGAGAGCGAGTAAGACAGAGAGAGAGAGAGAGAGAGAGAGAGAGAGAGAGAGAGAGAGAGAGAGAGAGAGCATGCCTTAAAGCAGACCACTTGGCCTGGAACAAAGGCTCCTGTTCCAATACGGCACACACACACACACACACACACTGCTACCACTAATGCTTTACAGACACATAAAGTATGTATAATGTGGGAATGCAAAGCACAGCTATACCCATTAACACTTAAACACAGCTACACACATACTGTACTCTGTGTACATACTGTATACTGTAGGGAGAATGCACCCACACACACACAGACAATCTCACAAGGACAATTATATCTTGGGGGGAGTTACAGTGGATGGAGAGCTCCTGGGGCGGGGGGTAGATATGAGGAGCCAGGGGGCCGTGTGGGAGATGTGTTGGAGACGCAGCACTGTCTGGCTGAGGCGAGACTAGGTGGGAAGTGCGTCGGGGCTACAACGATGCCGCGGTCTATATTTATTCTCAGGTCTGCTAAATGAGGTCACTCAGGTGGTCCTGCGGAATGCATTCCCCATCTCCGCCGTGAATCATCTGCTGCTTATTATTCCAGTCTTGCCTGCGGTGGTCTAGCTCTTATGCGCCGCAAAGACCGCAAATGTGTGCACATGTGTTGGCACACGCACGTGCTCGCCGCTCCTACGGGCGCGCGCGCGTGCGTGTGTTAGCCCGTGGCGCCGTGGGGAGGAGAACGGGGGGGGTAGATTTAGCCCATGTGACAGACAGAGAGCAGGTTGTTTAATGAGAAAGTGGATGAGAGGTGACATTCATTGGCTACCATACTCCTCCACCCACGCCTCCTCCCCCACAACGGCTGCCCATCACATCTAGACCTTCGCTCAGACAAGAAGAAAAAAAAGTGCCGGTGCCGAGCAACCGCTGGCAACAATGCCTAACAGGAACAGCTAACAGAATAAATAAATAAATAAATAAATAAATAAATAAATAGGTAAATAAATAAAAGCTGCCAGGCAGCAGCACAGTGATCACCCACACTCATCAGCGAGGGGGAAAGAAACACCTCGCGGTGCCGTTTCATCCATTTGTGGCAAAGCAGAGAGCTAAACTCAGTGGTGGCAGGTTCGTGTTTGTGCATCAAATGGTGCGACGCTACACAAATAGGGATTTCTCAGACCTGCAATATTCCTATCTGGGTTTCTGTTTACATTAGCGGAATAGCGTAGCAGTCGGGTGAAGGAAAAGACTCCATTTGCACAGAATATTTCACCCGTGAATGAACACACAGAGGGTTAGATTTAGTTTATGGGCCTGATTCCAGAGATAAACCAACCTCCCTTCAAACCTGGCATACATGCAAGAACATGGTCATGTGCGCGCGCACACACACACACACACACGCACACACACACACACACACATAGATACATACATACTGTATGCATGCACAAAAAGACAGCCAGTGAATTTGGCAGACTGGAATAATACTGGGGATCTGGATGTTTGCACTTTGAACCTTTTCTAATCCCGAGTATTAGGGCATGGCTAAAGCCTGATTATAGTTGAATGAATTGGATCTAAATAGATGTCCCAGCCCATCAAGCTTCCATTTCTTTGTCCTAGAAATAGAAATGGAAATCTGTAATCAACCTCCAACCCCTGTCTTGCCGTCTCTCCCACACAGTTTTGGCACTCAACACCGCCGAGGAAAATTCATTCAGACTTTTCCTATCATCTCAGATGAATTAGATGGGCCGGGCTAACTGGCGCATTTTACTTAACAATTTTATCGCTAATACAACATGACATACAATACAAAATATTATATCCATGGCAAGGTCGGTGTATTGTGCGTTACACGAGAATTACTATATTGAATTTTGGTTACGGCGGAAGGGCTTTTAGGTTTGTCCATGACTTTAATGCTTGTCTTGAGCAATAATGTGTATGCAGAATAAAGACCTTCACATCAGACAATCTGACAAAATGGAAGAAACCTTGAGATGGAGCTTGAGAGAGAGAGAGAGAGAGAGAGAGAGAGAGAGAGAGAGAGAGAGAGAGAGAGAGAGAGAGAGGGGGGGTATATAGAAGGGGAGAGATGAAGAAAGAGAGGGAGAGAGAGGAAGGGGGGGGGGGTCATTCATCTGCGGTCGCCATTGGTCAAGTGGGTAATTAATAAATCCACCAGCCTTTTCTCACAAAGCAGTGTGCTGCCGGCAGCAGATGCAGTCATGGCTCTAGGTGGTTACCAGTGCTTTTCATGCAACTGTTGCTCAGCTCTCCGCCTCTCCAGGCTGCGTACAGTAGAGTAGGTGGGTGGGTGGGTGTGGCGGAGGGCATTCCTCTGGATTACACATATATACGCACACACAGGCGTAAACACTCGCGAACGTGAAACCACACTTACAGTGGGTGTTAGGTTAGCAGGAACACAAACACACATTAAAGCGCTCGTGCGCGCAGAAATGTGCAGTTTACGTGCACGCACACAAAGTACAGAGGCTGCTTGTGTAGCCAGAAGATCAGGGAGAAGTTAAGAGCACCCAAATTACAGGGTACCTCTAAGTCCGCCCGCCAGTGAGCACTGTGGGATAGAGGAGGGGAGGTGGGGGGGCTCTTTAGGCAAGAGAGAAAGAGAGAGAGAGAGAGAGAGAGAGAGAGAGAGAGAGAGAAAAAGGGTGATGGATTGAGAGCGATGGAAAGATGAGTGTAGGGTGAGGAGGGGCAGGAAAGGAAGTAGCAGACGGGAGAGAAAAGAGAGAGAGACACAGAGAGAGAGAGGCAGTGGAGGAGTGCGACTTGATCTGTCTTAAGTGTGTGTGTGTGTGTGTGTGTGTGTGTGTGTGCGTGCGTGTCAGAGCAATAGCATGGAAGGAGGTGATGAAGTGAGCGGGCTGGAGAGCAGGGGAGGAAGGAAGGCCAGATCTGAATGCAAGCAGAAGTGGGAGGTGATGTGTCTGAAGTGTAGGAAGCCTATGTGAGCGTGCGGGGGTGTGTACGTGTTGTGTGTGCACACGTGTGTGCGTGCGTGCGTGCGTGCAGTACACCTACTTTATCTTTGCTCTGTGGCTCTCCCTCATATGCTACCATTGCATTGTATCGCACTGTAATTGCGTGTGCCTTAGTGTGTGTGTGTGTGTGGTCCCTGTGCATGCATCCAGACGCTCTCAGAGGAACACTAAGCCCCCACTAGCACCGCCGGGGCCAGGCTTCAACACTACAGTACGTACAAGTGCCTTTAACCTCTGTGGAGGGCCTGTCAGCAGCTCTCAGTGTGCACTAGGCACCTGACCCAGGGGCTGGCAGACGAGGAGGACAGCCTCCGCATCGCCCAGCTGTGGGTGTCTCATGTGCGTCACCTCTTCAGCGGGTCACGCAGACCGACCGACCGACCGACCGAGAGACAGACAGACAGACACAGGCTCTTTTTCCCCTCTTTCACCGTCCCCAAGCCCAGCAGGCTGATACATCCCCTCTGTGCTTCACTGCAGCAGAAAACCAACAAACACACACACACACACACGCACACGCACACACACAACAACACAAACGTGCACACAAACAAACATATACACACATGCTGACAAAAAACCTATATACAAGCTTCACTAACACACAGAATCTCGCAAACGCACACAATACACACACACACACACACACACACATCAAAACCCCCTTTGCACATGTTTTAAAAAGCACACACACATACACAGAGGCACACACACGCACACACACCGGGCCAGGAGCCGTCTGTTAGATCACTATGAGATAAAGGATGCAGAATAACAGGAGGGCCTTGGGGAGCACAGCTAGTCATGTGTCTCAAACAGGAACAGACTGACTGCACTTCCACATGACAGCCGCAGAAGGACCCATCCTATAGCACCTCCCCTGGCCTGCCCCGCCCTGTTTCCATCCGTCTTTCACACGCACACACACACACATGCTGCCAAATAGCCTGGCAGGTAGATATAGACACACACACGCACGCACACACACACTATGCACACCAGACATATGCAGACACACAGGTGCATGAGCAAGACTGTGCACAAACACACACAATTGAACGCAAACAGTATACATACACGCACAATGTTATTCGAGGAGACACACAGCGATGAATCACACACACAAACTAACAGCTGTGCGACAACATGCTAGGTATACAGTACACAACAATAAACGCACAACACAGCGACGAGTGCGCCAACACCCACGCGCGCTTGGCAGCCTTCTGCACTCCTCTGTCCCACAGTGCATCATTTCACTAATAGCAGCAGAATTGTTGCGTGCTCAGAGAAACAAGCAGAGGAGAAATTGGGTCAGAGGGAGGATTGGGGGGGGGGGGGGGGCATTGCACCTTCGTAGTGGGCAGAGCTAAAGGTTAAAACACACACACACACACACACACAGACACACACACACAGACAGACACACGCACACAGACAGACACACGCACACACACATACAGGTGCATTCGTACAAGGTAGACGCAAGACACGCACAGACACACACACACGAAGAAGACAAACAAGCTAAAGGTTAGTATTGGTCACAAGGGATGTAATCTCTTATAGTGTTGAAGAGCTTGTGTATGCGTGCGTGTGGGCGTGCGTGCGTGTGCAGGCAAGTAACTGACATCAGGCAGACAGATCCTCATCCCTGCTAAAGACAAGTGGGAACTCCTGGCAGCTGGAGGGAGGAGAACATTAGGGTTACATTAAGCCTACAATCAACCGTAAAGTCATGCACATGTAACTGCGCGCACACACACACACAACACAGAAGCTTACAGAGTCCCCTTGTAAGCATGTTCCATAGAATGAACCCCATTGGATTTGTTCCTGCTGATGGAAGATGGAGGCATGCTACGTAAAGTCAGATAAAACTGATCCTCTTCCCTTGCCTGCTCTGCAGAGAGCCTGATACGGGAAATTACCCTCCAGATTGACACTGTCCCCCACCCCACCCCTCCCCGATTCCGACCCCAACCGACCCCATGACTAAAAGGTCCAGGAGCCACATATCATCCGGTACAGCCTGATAAAGAAAGCGTTGGGATGGATCGGAATGTGGTTGAAGATTGAGTGTCAAATGGCAGGAGACTCTGGGAATCCAGGCTAAACGCTAATCTGGGAGCAAACTCCATGTTAGTCAAACAGCGACCGGAACAGGGGTCACACACACAAAGTGTTTTTAAACATCACAATCACAGGCATATAGTTGTTGCTTGTAGCTTCGTATCTTCTGTGGCTGTGTATGCCGTTTGTTGTTGGTTGGTTTGGGCGGTTTGTCTGTATATGCGTGCGTTTGCCTCTCTCCAACGCCCAATCATCCTCTATGGATAGCGAAGCTTCATCTCCACTGACCTTTTCAATATGGCCTCCAGACGGGTGCTATGACAACCGTGGTGGCCCACCTATCCCAGCAGAGTAATGCAGACCGAAGCCACAAAGAACAAATAAACAATAAGTCACACCGAGAGACGCAAACCGACCACTGTGGTATACTTAATATGCGGCAGAAACACCGCTAATAACAGATGGGGCAGAGACGCATGTAACTGACATTCAGATTAACGTTGTTCAGCATGAGAGCATCAGGCCAGGGAAAGGCAAGACAGGGAGACACACAATGTGTAGTGCAGTGCAATCACAAAGATGGACAGCAAAGAGGAACAGAAAAACCAGAGAGAAAACGGAAGAGGAGGTGGTGACGGAGAGACCGGGAGATAGAAATCAGACAGCGGCCTTGTTTTAAAGAATCGTTTATGTCAGCCCATCTGTCACCGACAAAAACAAAATCTGTGAAAAGAAAAACAGAGCGAGAGAGAGAAAAATGCTGTGTGTGTGTGTGTGTGTGTGTGTGTGTGTGGTTGTGCGTACATTTCTGTTCTCGCACTTAAATGTGTTGGCATTTGCGTGCGTGCACGTGCACGTGCCCACACTCCCAGGGGGAATCACTTCAGCCTGCTAGCATGGAGGCAGACGAACAAATCTCACTGGAGACCAAAGTCATGCCACAAACACAGACGAACACACACTGCCCCACACAGTGACAGACAGACAGGCAGACAGGCATACAGGCTAGGTGGACACGTGCAGACAGAGCCTCTGATATGAAATGGCAGTTTGTAGCTAACGTGCGAGCGAGTCAGCGTCCTGAGCCGAGGGGATCCAGACCACAGAGAGCTTACACCTCCCCCCCTTCCCGGTCCTGAGGAGGTGGCGCAACAGGAGACGCAGGAAACGCGAGGCACTTTCCCACCCTTCCTCTGCTATTCGACAAAACCCCAATCAGAGCAGACCGCAGAGAGAATGTGGCTGATTACATCCTAATACACATACAGTATGACGCACGCACGCGTGCACACACTCACACATGCCCTCTACGCAAGTGCGGGCATGTACGGACAAGCGCTACGTGGCGATGCACGCCGAGCAAGCTCGCGAGCGTCGTGCGCGCGCCACAACCGTGTCCTCAAAAAACGCACACGGATGTCCACACTGATTATATCCTCTCCAGTGCTCCTCTCTCCTCGGCCAGGTATCGGTTACATACGCGGAAAAGCCCGCTGATCAGGGATCAGTTCTTTTGGTTGGGAAACTAAGGAAGGGGGGGGCTTAACCTCTGGTCTGGGAACACAGGGAGACAGAGGCAGCCTCAGCCCGGGGCCCCCTCAGCCTCCAGCACAAATAAACAGCTACAAAACAACAAGAAAAAAATGTCTGGAGACTCGAAACAATTTCCTGAGGAATCTGTCACCGTGCAGGAGAGATTGGGAGGAGGAGAGAGGGAGGAGATGATCTAAAGAGCGGAGAAAATAGCATGGCGGAGGAGAGAGAGAGAGAGAGAGAGAGAGAGAGAGAGATGCAGTTGTCTGGAAGAAAATAGAGGGTGAGGTGGGGGTGGGTGGTTGTTGGGGGATTGGACCAATGGGAATAGCTATGGGAAAAGCGAAATTTGTACTGTGCCGTCTAGCAAATGATGAGTTTGCTTTGAGAAGCAGAGCACGAGGCTGACAGCCTGAGCTTACCGTAGCACAGTGTATTTATCTATCACGTGAAGACATGGCTTCCTATTCGGGCTTGCGCCGTCCGTCCATCCATCACGGTACAAACACATCGGCTCTGACAGTAAACACATTCACTACCCATGGAATTGCTGACTGAAAAATATCTGCCGTGCAGCTCAGACGATTCCCCTCGAATGTGCATTAACAAATAAATACTGGCCACGTCTGTTCACGCAAAGCCGCGCAGAGAGGAAACAGGGATCCTGCGCCAATATGTGTATGTACTGCCTACATATATATTTATATACACACAAGCGCATAAATAGACAAATACATACATATATATTTATATATGTATGTATTTGTCTATTTATGCGTGCTTGCATGTTTGTGTGTTTCTGTTACTGCATTTGTGCATCTGTGGTCTTGCTGGAATGGAACACAGGCCATTTTGCCATCGAGTCGAATTCACAGAAACGGGTCTGGCCCCAGCCAGGCAGAGCAGGATTTAGACTGTGTATTTATGTATTGTGTGACCACAGCTATCCCTATCACCGCCTTGTGATTCATGTTTGTTTTCTTTGCTCAGCGCAGATGTGATTTCATCACGAAGAAGCTCCTTCTCAAAACTACAAAAACCTCTTGCCGCAGAAACATTCACGCCATCCCTGGCGGCGGGGGTTTCATCAGCTTCTCCTTGTCGAAGCTGACCCAGCATGCGGCGGCGTTCCAGGCCGACGCAACGTTAAAACTAACAACCTCTATAATTACGGATCCATATTTCTCCAAATGAGCTTGCGCAAACACGTCAGGCCAACTCGGAGAGGCGGAACACTTGGCAGGCCTCGAAGGAGGGTGCAAATGGAAGGCTGTCGGTAAACAAAGACATTTCAGAACGTGCCTTGGAAAAGAGAAACCACTGTTCGAGTGATGGTGGAGAGAGAGAGAGAGAGAGAGAGAGAGAGAGAGAGAGAGAGCACGCTGTGATTGGAGCTGTGCTCTTGGCTAGAGAAGAAAGATGTTGAGAATATGTGTTGCTGGCAAAGCGGAGGGCAAACGACCTCAGATATCTCACAGGAATAGGGGAACATGCTGTTACAGGGTGTTTTAGATTATGGCCTGTCATTGTTTTAATCCCGCGCTCGTTTTATTTCTTTTATGCCGACGCAACATCCAACGCAATGTATTCCGTTGATCTAACATCCATTTTCTTTTTCTAATCAGTACGGACTGTTCCACCAAACATGAATCTTTCCAGTGGTCTTAAGTCGTCTCCTCTCCTATATTCCTAAACTACGTTAGGTCTCTGAAGCTACAGAGATATAGGTTCCGCATGATGAAGTGGAGTACAGTGACTCAGGAATCTACTTTAAACGGATCACCGAGAGTCAAAAGACACAGGACAATGAGCCTACGAGTTTCTGTTAGCGGCAAAGGAAGGGAGGGAGGAGAAGAAAAAAAAAGAAAATCAACATTGCTGTTGTTTCGGAGAGTTAGCTCTGTGGTCTCTCACGGTCGGTGCACCGTGAAGAGATCTAAGCTATCGTTTAACAGAAATGGCTCCGCCGAAGACGGCCTACAGACAGTGAACTCTCACAGCCACACACACACACACAATTACTGTACTCACAAACACAGCACAGAACATTTCTTATACACACACGTATTTGATTCCCCGCAGAACATGAGAACAGAAATAATGTTTACGGTATGGGCTGGAGAGAGAGGGAGAGGGAGAGGAGTGGATATAAGTGCAAATAACATGCTAGCAGAGATGAATATAGCCAGCAGAATAAAATATTGTAATAAGGTACGCATGATGCGGGTCTGAGGAGGGACGTGAGACTGCGTTGGGAAGATGCATGGCGCAGACTAATTGAGACGAATACATGAATATATCAGCTTCATCTAGGAGCGACGGGTTCAGCCGTAACCAATGGTTACCATTCAGTTGTGCCGCGTGAGCTAAAAGAAAGACCTCATGTCTGCCTTCCCTCCTCCTCCGCTAAACTCCCCCCACCCCCCCACCCCTAAACAAACTCCCCTGTAATAAACGAAAGGCAATAACCAGCGACAATAACGCTGTGCCTGCTAACCCTCGCTGAATGAAATATCCAACAGTGAAGCGGCAGAGGCAGCCTCAGACAGATTTGCAAAGCAAGCAGAAAGCCATATATTACTGTGCCACTCTAATAAACACTAGTCTGTGTTCTTACACATGGGGGGGGGGGGGGGTTGAGTCTCCTCGTCTCAGGCCATGCTTCTCCACCTGGGCCAATGTAACCAATTAGCAAAGCAGGGGAGGGAGGATACTTTGAAAATGGAATCCGTCACAGATCAACAATTAGCTGCTTACACCGGTAATCGATAACATCAGCGGCAATTACTCAAAGTCACTAACATAATTACTTTCAATTTCAATGTAATTTATCCTCCGTAGTCAAAATTAAAGACTAGCAAGGCAGAGTTCACAGAATAGCTACAAATGTTCCCCCACAATTTCATAATAATTTTTTAAAAAACCACACACATTATATATAATGTGTGTGTGTGTGTGTATATATATATATATATATATAGTTTTATTCAGATTGCTATACTTGTATACATTCTAACATGAAAGTAATGTAAAACAATGTAATGTTTAAATTAAAACTTATTTTTACTTTTTACAAAGCATGGCCTATACTGCATAAAGCTGGAAGCATGTTAACATTAACATTACCATAGTTTAAAGCTGTGTGACAAGATACTTATTATCTTGGGACAAAGAAAATAAAAACAGGCTGTCCTTGGCACCATAAGCATTGTGGGTAACAGGTGCGTGGGAGTAGACTAGCAATCTCCCTCCATCTCTGCTTGCTATTTAAACATTTATTCACATGCAGCACACCTAAAGGAGGTCAAAATACAGACCCTGTTACGCCAACATCAATAGAAAAATAGTTTTAAGATATTTTGCAACTAAGTAATGCAATACAATCAAGCCATTTGATATGGCAATCAATATACATTTGCTCCAAGGTGATTGTGATTTATTTAATTCTACATTAAAACATTACCATTACCCATTGTATGTAATCAGAGTAGGTCCATGTGCAAACCAAGCATTTTTTACTTGAGAGTGCATACGAATGTTCATGTACCCCAAACCTTTGTTGGGAGCACATGTGTGCATATAATGCATCAATGTGTTTACATGTATAGGGCAGGCAAGTGTCCTATGATCTGAAGCAGCCCTGACCTTCAATGCTCCCAATGGAAAATGAGCAGAGAAACCATGTTGGCGGTTTAAGTGCTGGGGGAGGCCGACTAAACTGAAGCTGACCATGTTCGATGCGAGAGTGCTCCAGGGTGGTTTGGGGCAATATGTGGGTGGTATTGAACCAAAATAGCCTGATAGAAATGAGTGCCCACGCTAAAGAGCATGACCTATTGCCAATTTGTGACAAACAGTGCAAGCATAATGTTATCTGGTGTGCATGCTGCAACGCAGTTGAAACTACTGTGTTGTTAGCTGCACTGTATGGTGTTGGCTGCAGGCAACAGCATTTGCTTTTGTCCGTGTAGTTGCCTTTATTAATTATGTATGGAGCTAAAGGTAAGCCATGAAGGATGCGGTGGTTCAATGAAATAAACGTGACTTTATCTTAAGTTCACAAAATACATAAAATCAAGTAGACTGGTCAGGATAAAACACCCTGTTCCACTGAGGGTGCAAGTGGGTAAGATATATTCCAGTGAGGCATTATTCTGCTGATGTTGGTTGGTAGGTACGACACAGAGGCAGGATTCAGCCGGGGTACTCTGTGAATGTCAGTGTCCGTGATGCTACACAAAGATAGAGAGTGACAGCTGTCAGGAGGGATCAGGCTTACACCGAGGAAAGCCGAAGTCAAGAGAGAACAGGGGTGTATGATGGCAGCCTGCCTCGTTCACTGGTTTATAGCCCTGTCCTTTTATAGAACAGAGTGGCAGAGCGCCACCTAGCCAGCATGTGCGTAACGCCATGCAGTCACGGTTTATTATATTAAAACAGGAGCAAAACAGGAGAGAAAATGGGAGAAAAAGCTACTACAGTATTACGTTCCCATAGGTGACATCGGTATTCTCTCTCTCTCTCTCTCTCTCTCTCTCTCTCTCTCTCTCTCTCTCTCTCTCTCTCTCTCTCTCGCTCTCTCT
>JAODOY010000002.1:3556606-3572647 GCA_025399855.1 Forbesichthys papilliferus | reverse complement strand
GTGAAAATAAGACTTAGCTTAGGGCTAAACAAAGTTTGCGTGTAAGATGACTGACGTGAGTTGTTTAAGGTTCACCCACATAGCCATAGCATAACCTCGAGAACTCAAATAAACTTCTCAGTTCAACATTTTTGTATTTTGGATAATTTTCTGTCCAGGTGAACATTGTAGCTGAATTTGTAATAGTCTGAAACCGGTTACATCAACAAATAGGGTAAGCCTCCAAAATTAGCGGTCTGGTGGTTTGTGTGAACAAGGTGGTATGGGATGGAGTCAAATTCCCGGCCTGAATTATTGTTTCAGTCCACCCCTGGTTGTGAGGTCGAAGCTAGCACTTATTTAAAATGTCCAATAGAAAACTAGATAAATTAAAAATTTTAAACAGCAAAAATTATTCCAAAACAAAGAAAGACTTATTTTTTTCTAAATACACCCTTTATTAAAACAAAAAGGTGTCAGCAGACATACTTTATAATTAATTTTAGTGGCCATATTAGCTGTAATAATAATAATAATAATAATAATAATAATAATAATCATCTTAAAAAAAAAGTAAAACAAGGAGTATTATTTCCTCCTTTAAAATATAGTTTATGGCAAAGCCCTTAACGTCCCTAAAACTGGTTTTGTCCATTAAGCCTTAATCTGTAGCCTGTATGCTAACTGTGTGAATGAAGGGTGTTTAAGAGTGCTCAGTGAGCGATAGGTACTTACAAGTGATGTAGTAGTTTATGTTCCTCTTGAATTCTAGGCCCATGTAGTTGGGGCTAAACTCCTGGAACTTAATGGTGAACTTGATGTCCTTCTCCGGCTTGTTACAGTTTACCAGCACATTGGGATCCAGTACTGTACTGCAACTGTCTGCCTGCTCCTTCTTCACCAGATACAGCTTGTAGAACTCATAGTCCCTGCCTTGGTCTGCCTTGGGACAGATGATGTCTAGCTTGTCCCCGATGTCTGGGTAGATGACCAGGCCTTTTCCAGGCTGGAATCTGTAGGATGAGAGAGAAATAATTAGAGTTTAAAGATCACTTATTGACTGAAACTGAATAACTGGTGAAGCATGTTTTGTTCGGCCAGGCAAAAATATCACAGTGACTCCATTAAGACACAAGCAAATGTGAATCCATCTATAGACATCCTGCCCTGTCAAACTGTCCATGACCAAAGACGATAAACCCCTTCCTGTTAATCATAAAGTGAAATGTAAATAGCATTTGTTTTTTTTTATGTTCAGCTGTATCCGATAAAGACCACAACATTTTTTACTTTGAAGTTTCTTTTCATGTTAGGATCAAAACTAACAAACTATGCACTGCCATACTAAACTTTTACTAGGAAGGACGTAAAATGGCCACCACAAAAATAGCTGCTGCAAAATGGCCACGTAGTCATCTAGGGAACGTGAAAGATTCGTTCCGTTTCAAGTTCTACATTTGCGGTTTATCTACACTTTTCTTCCGTGAGAATTTCATGTTTTGGGATAAAAGAAAACGTCAGGTCAGCGGAGAGGTTCAGGCTTTCTGGTTCATCTCCCTGCTGCTATGGTCATCTTCGGAGGGGATTAAGATAATCCATCTGGCCTTACTGTACCTCTCTACCTAGCTCCCATGTGCCAACTCAATCAGATCAGTTCATGTTCTTTTTTACTTGCTAACAGAGGGAAACATGAGTGTGTGTGTGTGTGTGTGTGTGTGTGTGAGAATGGAGATAGAGATGGAAGGGGTGGAAGGTTCCTTGTGTGTGCAAACATCACATTTGTGAGTAATGTGCAAAAGTGTGCCTATGCGTGTGCGTTTTGCGTGCATGCATACGTGTGTATGCGCCTGCGTGTGTGTGCGTGTGCATGTGTGTTAGCTGGTCAGCAGAATGAGCTGAGGTTGCGGTCTGCCAGGGTGGGGGTGCATTAGGGGCCAGACGGGCTGAATCATTGTTCTGGACTTGTTTGAGGGCTTAAAGTGTCAACATGGTTCAGCTCGACTGTCCCAGTTAACCAAGCATTAACCCAGACAGCCGGACTGACCACGGGTGTGTTTATACGCATGTGTGCATGAGTGTGTGTGCGCGTGCGTATTTTGTGGTCACAGACTGCGAGCACAGCAGCAGGACTATCTGCTAGATCTGCCCGTGCCAGCGGATTTAAACGGGATTTACCAAAGCGCAATGCATTTGTTGTTTTTTCTGATCCCCCGCTTTAACAAGACATCAGGGGCCAGACCTCCCTCTCTTTCTCTTTCCCTCTCTCTCTCTCCCCCTCTCTTTCTCTCTCGAGTTATCTCACCTTATTTACAGCCCCTTATTTCATCATCACACACATCATTTCACCGCTAAATAACTGTCTCGTCAGAAGGGAGGACTCTGCGAAAGAATAACTGGTTTTGTGTGCCTGTGTGTGTGTGTGTGTGTGCGTGCACGCGTGCTATATTGGGTGGGTGACAGAATGACAGAAAGAGTGCATGATAGCTAGGCCTCCTCCTCTGATGTAACATTAGGGAACAGCCAGCCATTGAGCGACCATTTAAAAACTTCAATTTCCATGAAATAGCTACTACCCCCCATGAAAATGAACATGATAGGATTAAAACCTCTTTGGCATTCATGACTGCTCTACTTGCACAGAAACATTACCAAACAAATGACTATATTCACAAAAGAGATCAATCCAAAATGAATTTGACAAAAATGTCAGAATCCCCCATACCCCCCCCCCCCCCAATCCCCCTTTCATACACACCAACACTGAATATGATGTCATAAAAGAATCTGCATACGGGCCTCTCGCAAAGAGAGCGCCAGTGCTTGGAAGTGGGTTAGACGTTATTTCCCCACTATTGTCTAACCCGCGGGAGGTGCGGGTAGGGTGGGGGGGTGGGTTCATGGTGAATGGGGGCAGGGGGAAGGTCTGGACGGGGTTGTATTAATTCAAGGGCCGATATGGGATAGCTCATGGTCATTGTTTGTCCAAACCTCTCCCAACAATTTGATAGCTTTCAGTGGCAACCTTTTGTGCATGCGTGTGCTCATGTGACTTGTGTGTGTGTGTGTGTGTGTGTGTGCACGCGCACACATTCACCTGTGTGTGTGCGTGTGTATGGACACCACACAATCAAGCCCTAATTGGATCTACAAGATGCATCAGTGAGGCATAAACAGGTTTCCATGGCAACATTAGGCTTTGTCGCTGACCGCCGCTACCCCACACACACACACACACACACACACCTCCTTTCTGTCCATTTCTCAGCCCCCCCTTCTCAATCTCACTTTATACTACTCTCTTATTAACCTCCCTCAACTCTTACCTCCTCATTCCTTTCTTCCCCCCCCCTCACCCCCCCACCCCCCACATGCACACACAAAAAGACACCTACAGGACTACGTGAGAAACCCAAAGATGGAGCAAAATGGAGCAGGCAAACAACACAATTATCGCTTGATTTGCTTTAGTCAACAAGTAGATTCTTTCATCGTCACTCCAGTTCCTTCCCTTACGATGAGAACATTGGCAATTTCAAAACCGCCGCCTGTTTAAACCATTTAGAGACGGGGACTTTGATAGTTCAAATTTGTCCATCTCATTTTCCTGCCACATTTCTCATTCTGTCGTCCACGTTTTTTTTTCTTTCTTATCAGAACGAGGGGCAACAATTTAGATGTATAATTAAGATTTCCAAAAAGTTAATATCTTAATATCCCTGAAGGATTTAATCTCAAGCCCGTCCCTGTCATTGATTCAATTTTCCGAGCAGGCCTCCGAGCTGGCTGTTAGATAGCTATCCTAAGTGAATTCTCCGCTTCTGTTTCCCAGCCTTTGTTAGCTGCCTGCTATAATGAGGCGCTGGCTGCTGTGGAGGTCTGGAAGCGCCATCGCAGATGGGAAAGAAGCAACATAAAAGAAATAGGGCAGCAATTAGTGTTTAGCCCAGTTTAAAAGCCCTCCACTTGGCAAGCCACAGCCCTGCTCCAGTCCAGGATGTGAAAGTAAACTGGTGGGCTGGGACTTTGTCTCTCGTTTCCCTCTTTGTCGGCTTAATCAGCGCCACCCCGGTGCTTCATGCAGCCATGCAACAGAGAGGAGCTGAGGAGACGGACGAGAGATGATTATTGCACTTTTGAGGAGGTGGGAAGGGAAAGAGAGAGGAGGGGAGTTGGGTGGGAGGGGGAGGGGGAGGCTTGAATTGAATCTTTCATTGTCGCTCAGCGGCCTGCAGACCTGTTGATTAAGGAAGCGAGAGGGAGAGCAGGGGAGCAGGTTTCACATCAGCCATGATTTCTTGGAAATGGCCCGCGAGCACGAGAGACCCACCCCCGTCGTTTTAAACGAGGTGGCCCGCACCAAACGAAATAAGGCGAGTCATTTATTTTTAGAAGAAGAAGAAAAACACACACAAACAACAGTGGGTTTGTTTCAACTGGATTGCTCCATAGTGTACTGAATCCTATAAAGGAGAGCTTGTAAATACACACTTTACAGAGGAGAGCAGAGGGGAGGAGAGGGGAGGAGGAGAGGAAATGGAAAAAAGGAAAGAAGAGAAGAAGAAAAAAAGAAGGCAAACGCCCCCCCCTCCTCCTTTTGCATTCCAGTAGTGAATATGAGCACATGATCTCACATATGCCACGCAGACCCCCCTCCTCTCCTTCCACGCACACGCACACACACACACACACACACACACACACACACGTGCACACGGATGTGGGAGCACACAAAAGCACTGTGGGGTGCATCCTGGAACCTTCCCAGCCTAACTTCCCAGCCGCTCCTATTCAGCCACCCTGCCCTCAGCCACTCTGGTATCAAACACCGCCTACACTCAGACCCACTCAGGCCCCTCACAGAGCCTCCAGCATGTCCCCCCCCCCACATCCTCCGCCCCCGTTCGGTCAACCCAGGCCCCTGCCCTGGGGCCAGGCCCTTGCAAGTAGCTTTAGAATGGAATGAGAGAGAGAGAGAGAGAGAGAGAGAGAGAGAGAGAGAGAGAGAGAGAGCATAGCAAGAATGAGGGGATAGTCTCAAATTGATTTAAATTACAGTCAGTTATCTGGACTGCACAGACCAATCCACGTCCATCGGTACACGCATTCTCTCTCTCTCTTTCTTTCTTTCTCTCTCTCTCTCTCTCTCATCCCATCTCGATGCCACCATCTGTCTATGCTCAGCGCAGACTCACAGACACTCACACCCGTGGTCACACGCACACCCAACTCCACAACAGGTACTCTATGCAACCAGCACGGTAATTACCCTGCCAGCAAGAGTGTTTCCTTACCAATTTTCATTTCTCATTCACATTATCCACAGAATCATTGTGGTTGCCCCCCACCCACATTACAACAGACAGTTGCCATATACAGCCGCCGTAGTTACAGCCTCATTCCATATTCCATAAGCTCACAGTCCGTATAGCTTTCACTGTGCGGTAATACTTTGGAGAATGTTATAGCCATTTATCCATATGACAGGGTAATACTTGAGCGCTCACGGAACAGAAAGACGTGGCTGCTCGCAGAACATTGTTGCTGAGCCCTGGCACAATGTGTAATTTATATCGCGCCGGAGATTTAAAGCTGCTTTACTCGCCTTGGGCAATCTACTATTTGTCTAATCATAGGGTACAAACGCATCATGTTCTTAGTCAAGTCAATCAATATTAAATACGCCTCTAGCGGGGATGGCGTTAGCCGAAAACCGCTCTCAGCTCCTCTAAGATAGCGTTGCAGCGTGCATTTTTGTCCGCCCTCACAATGGAAACATTCAAACAGCAGCTTCTGAGATGACCGGGCTCCTGATGTGTGGTTAAGATTGGCTGGGCCTTGTTGACACAATGTGATCTTTTCATATTTTGGAGAAAGGAATATATTATCAAGCTGTCAGTGTCTTTATCTGGCTCCGGAGGAGCTCGCCACATCTTGATCTCGGCCAAACCTTGGCTGTGCCGCTGACCGTTCTGGAGTCAGCCAGAGAGCTCGACCCTATGAGTGCGTTACCGGGCTGAAGGCAAGGTAAACTGACCTGGTGCCTGTAGCCTGAGGCACACCCACAATGCTTGTATATATAGCTGGCTTCTGTCAGGCTGTCACTAGGGCATATGTTCTTAGGAAGGCCTAACTATAAACACACACACATAAACACACGCCCCACAGTGTACACACAGTGATTTCCTCACATGTCAAACATGGTAAACAATGCCGGCGTGCGGCCCAAGGCCCAATGAAGATGAGTGCATGGATATACGCAAGCGCACACACACAAACACAAAGAAACACACACACTCACGCAGAGAAGATTGTAAAAGCACCAAAACAAGGCCCATCTGGCCCTGCCTATGTTTAACAAAGCAGGAAGGATTTGGCATTTACTACAGAAAATCAGGTCAAACCAGTAGACACCAATACTGGGGGACCAAAGGCCAGTATTGCTGGTTAGACTATTTTGTGTCCACAAACTAAACTCTGGATGCTTTCACATTCCAGTGGACTAGAATAAGTGACTTGCTGAAAAGCGTGAAGCTTGGTAATCCCCCTCTGGGCCATACCCATTAAGAGAGTAAATGAACATGTCACAGGCAGCAAGGCAGACCAAATATCCTGTATTCCACCCCTGCTGAGCAATGCCTTTTGTACGTGTGAATATAGACACCCCTATCTCTTTCAGAACATAGACACACACACACATACACACGCACAAACACAAACACACACACACACACACACACACACACACACACAGAGAGAAGCCTCGGCATTAGCTCAGTCAACAGCCTGGTATGCAAGGCAAATCTGATTCAGTGTGATTCATAGCAACAGTTGCACAGCGAAACGAACACTCACTCCCACACGCTAAAATGCGCACACACAAGCTCGACAAAAGCCGCAGCTAACATACACACACACACACACACACACACGAACACGCACACACCTCGATACTGGGCCTTAACAGACAGAAAGCACAGTGTGCTAGCCCTCTATCACTGTCACATGAGGAAGGCTAGCCTCACAGCAGCTAGCCTAATGAGCTAACAAGATGACGCCCAGATGGCCATGCGGAGCAGGGAACACAAGAGGACGTTGTTACCAAGACAGACAGACTGCACAGGACCTTGAAGTGAGCAGTGTCAGAAGTCATTAGGTCGGGAGAAGGCACGTAATCTGGTTCTTCTATTGGCCGCCCCGGTTTCCCGCCAGCGTGGAGCCCATCCCTCTCTGAGAGCAGAGGCGCTGACGGAGCGACTTGGGTGCGTGCGGTTGTGATTGAGCGCCGTCCACTGTGTCCCTGACAGGAAGAGAAGGCCCAGGCCTCTGCTCTCCAATACTCCACTTATTCATATCCCAGAGCCCAGAGAGTGAGCTCTTGCAGCTGGAGAGGAGAGGAGGAGAGGATAAGGGAGTTTTGGGCAAGATTCAGCCCGAGTTTAGCCCTATCCTGGTGTTGCTCTGTGACCCAAACGCACAAAGCTGTTTTTACTCTCTTCTTCCCAAAGCTCCTTCCCTGGCCATGACACAACACACAAACACACACACACACGCACACACTCGGCCAGCTGCCTCCCATCAGAGAGGAGCAGACACAGATGGGCTCTACATGCACCGTAAAGATCTCTCCACAGGCCCAGGCTACGGTCACTGCCAAACACGCCTGGCCAGAACCCACTGTACGTGTCGATGTGTACGTGTTTCTGTGTGTTCATGCATATGCATCAATACATACTTGCAGGCGAGGCAATGTGTGTGTGTGTGTGTGTGTGCGCACACGTGTGCACATACTTGTGGGTATATGATTATGTGTGTGTGATGATGTGTGTGGTGTTGCGCTGCACTGTGTGCATGATCGAATATTTGATGATGTGTGTGTGTGTGTGTACGTGTATGTGCACTACATTTGATGTGGTGTGTGTGTGTGTGTGTTTGCATGTTGGTGTGCACGTATGACTGTGCCTATGTATGTGGGCTTTATGCAATTGTACGTACATGTGTGTAAATATTTCTGTTTGTGTGCGTGTGTGTGTGTGTGCAATGTGTTGTGCATGTGTGGTCTATATGATGTGTGTAAGAGCCCCAGCCAGAGAGATGTGGGGCCGGGGGGGGTGGGGGTAGTGGACAGAAAGTACTCCCCCAGGCTGCACTGCTGGGAGTCAGGACTTGGACCAGGCTCTAGAAGGTTCTAATCAGCACTGAGCAGAGCTCTGGGAGATGGCACAAGGACCTCCCGAGATGAACAAAAGCATTGTATCTCACTGTCGCACTGGGAGGAAGAAACCCAGAACGAAGGAAAAAGAATTATAACAATTATCCAACCCACGCCGCTGCCCGGGTTGAGAACTAGCGTGGCTTTGTCTGCTTTCAGTATCTCCAACTCCATCGATAACACAGACAACATAAGCTGGTTCAAGGCAAGCCCTCCTAACACATAGAATACACCAGAAGTGGTTTTAATGTTACATGTTTATGAGAGAGGTTTTGCTGCTGGTGTCATTTCATTTAATTGTTGGTTCCAGAAGCAGTGGGTTTGTCTTTCTTTCTGACTCAACCATTTAATACAGCATTTATTATTCAGAGGTTCAGATTCTCTGAGGTCTAAAAGAGCCAATCAAAGTTCATTTCCGTTTCAACAATGCTTGTCTATTTCAGCATGGGAAAATTACCCCAGGGATAATGAAGTGAAGAGAAATGCTAATGCGGGGTAAAGAGTCAGGCTAAAGTTTTTTTTTAGCTAATGTTAGGTTTAATATCCGTCCTCGAGATGGTTTTGTTCTCAAACACTCGTGGGTTACATTTCACTTGCTCAGCAGTAGGACACTTTCAGCAAACCAACAAATGATTCACTGACTAGCCAAGCTAACACGCCTCAGTGATCAGGCTGGGAAACTACTCCCAGTAGAGACATTGCCATTTTTTCTTCCCGGGGTCCCTAAAGAGCGCACCGCTCTGCAATAGCAACAGAACAGCCTCTCTGAAGCAGGTGCAGATTCAGTGATTGGCTCAAGCACACTTCTGTAGGGTGGATTGATGCTGGCAGGGAACTTTGAACCAAAGGTCTTCCAGTTATGTCTTCTAAAAAAAACAACATCTTGATGCCCATCATAAAAAATATACAACATGGATTACATAGTCTGGACAGGCATAAAACATTTACATACTGTCCGTCTCTCTCTGAATCTGGAATGCTCTGTTCCAGTATTGAATTTTATAGTGACTCTTTCAGAACAAAGTTGAATCTGTGTTTTACGACCGCGTGCGCGCATGTGTGTGCGTGCACAGGCGTGTGTGTGTGTGTGTGCTGGCAGGTGTTAATATGACACAGCTATAGTTAAAGTGGAGGTTGCTGGAGACAAACCAAACTTGCCTGGAAGAACAAAGAAATCGGAGCGGTATACACAAGCTGCGATCGATCACTCTTCAGCGAAACATGGCTGGGTTTGACAGCATGGTTCTGAACCCAGAAGTGAAAAGATAGCACGCTACAAAGTTCAAAACACTTTCATTGTTCACCTGTCAGCGTTAAAGACAATTCCAGGGGAAAGGGCGGGTATGCTACCAACAATATTTATCTTGTGTCCCTTTTCCGCCTGGCTCTTACTTTTTTGGTTAATGTATTCCTGGTATTGTGGCAGGGCGGGAAGATGGATGACTGGAGGAGTCCAGTAGGTAATATCTGTCTGCTACAACCACGCTGCAGTCATTCACACATTTCCCCTGTCTCTAATCTCATGCTACGGTAATAATTCAATCACCAACAAACAGCCACGCTGTTGAAACGCTGACGTTTAAATTGCTGCTGATTGCAGGTTTTTCCCACATTGTTCCCAAAACAGCTTCCCTGGGAAAGTAGGAAAGTCAAACAGCTGACAAGATGTCACCTCATGAACTCTTTTCCCTTCACACACACACAAACAGCCAAGTTGGCATTCTAACACACATGCACGCACACAAAACAATTTTCAGTCCCTTACTAATTCTCTAATGCACCCGCGTGGAGCACAAATTGTTTGAAGGCATCATCAACTGCCTGTCAAGCTCGACGGCACACAGAGCTGTCTAAACAGGCCACAAGTAGCAAAGTAGCTTCCAACATGCTCTGTTCAGCGGTGAGAAGCGAATAACTTTGAATCATCTCATGTCACTCATGTCAGGTAGCTGCTGCTGCTTTGTACTAAAGCATTAGAATCTATGGGGTTTCCAGAGACATTCCGTTTGTGCATTCCTCCGCCCCCTCCCACCTCTCTAAGCCTACAGCGTTGAGAGCTGTAAGGTGTGGGGTGCTGTAAAATGTACATTTAACAGTAGCTTCGCTGCACTTATACCCGCCTCTCTGTACATGCCTGGCTTAGAGCCTGTCCTGACAGGTCATGGAACGTGTACGACCCTGGGGGGATGATTATCACGTGTTCGCACCAGGATGTGCGTACACGCGCATACCTGCGCACGTGGACATTCTTTTGGGAGCCAACGGTAGCGAAACAAGAGAATATAGGGCCTCACAGGGAGACTGACAAAGAGAATTACACGGTGAGTTAAAACACGGCTTCCTGTCTCGCACAATAGCATTGGATGGCTTTCAGACGGCTCTCACAGAAACCTGTAAAAACATGGTGTCAATAACTGGGACAGGGTAATGGTGAATTGTTGAGGAGGAACATTTTGCGTGAGATTTGTGGAGAAAATGTGCGTTTGGGCCTCTGCACTGCACCCTGTCACTCAGTCATAACAAGGGCACTCTGCCAACGGCTACCATTTGCTTGTCTTGACAGCAGAGATGCATGCGCAAATATTCTTGTGCCACCGATACCGGGCGTGACTTGATATTCCTCATCAACGTCAGGCCTTGAAAAAAAAGAAAAGAAAAAAGAAATAATAACCCACTGATGAAAAAGCTGATAATGCCAGGTCTAATGATTCCAGAAGCCAGAAAATCAATGACAAATTTCTGTTATGAGCAAACGTACAAGACATTTTAATCCTTCAGCACTTTGCCTGTGATATTTATGTCTGTCGCCAGTGCTTTCATTATCATAAAGCGTGTTTAATATTTCTCAGCTGTGTGAGAGGCCAGCCACACTACAGATGATTGAGAGGGCTCCAGATTTAGTGCCTCTTTCTCAGTCGCTACTTCGCCTTCTCCAGCTGTGTGCACGTACTTCAGGACCTAGGCAAACCAAAGACCAGTTCGAGAGAGAGAGAGAGAGAGAGAGAGAGAGAGAGAGAGAGAGAGAGAGAGAGACAAAGAGAGAGAGAAAAATTGACTGAACAACGGAGGAGGAAGCGATGTGCAAGTATTGAGGACATGGTGCCAACCAGAGAGGCCCACTGTGCCTTGGTTCCATCTCTCCAGCTGAGGGCTTTGATTTGCCTGATTGTCTCCAATATTGAGACACACAATAAACACAACACTGGGCGAATTTGCAATTCTAATCAGTCCCTCTCAACCGGCCTGGACAGCCCAGCTACGGCCCTCTGGTATATCACTCATCTGACTGAAAAATAATGACACACAATCATCGCCATGGCTACGTCGCTACCGCATCGAGAGTGGGAAGGGAGGGGGGACAGAGAGGATATTAATACACAGGAGTGCTCAGAGGACTAAATGAATTAGGCAGGAGATTATCTAGATACCAGGTTAATGAATGTGCCACGCAGGCATTCTCCCCCAGCAAGGAGCGAGCAACCCTCCACCCCCGCTTGAAAACAGGCACAGGCAACAAACTAGGCTAGCTAACAGGTCCACGCCTGTCTCTGTGGGGCGTGTTGTGACATGATTTCAATATCCCTTCCCCCATGACATGCAATCCTGCCTATGTAAACTAACTTGGATTGTTTCTCGATAACAGCAAGCTGCTAACTTTGGTTGCACAGTTAGATAATAGATATGATTAAGTGGGTGGAAACTGACATGATGGCTGTGATAATATCATTATACTGCTATAAATACTGCTTGCCATCCGCATGCATTTACTGTAGGCCTAGAGGCCTGATTTGGGGGCTTTGGAAGTCAAATTCATGCAGTGAGGTGTCGCTAAAAGGTGTTATAAACAACAGGAGCCCTTAACAGCTACAATAAGTGTTGTTTTCATTGAGGTGATCACACGGTGATAATGGATGCCTGCCCATAAATGAGAGAAAACTCAACACAAGCAATCATCTACTTTTTACTATAGCCCTAATGGGTTTGCTTTAACATCTATCCGGAATATGAGAAATTCCAATTTATTTCTGAATATAACAGGCACATCTTATGAAACTTCCCATTTGACTTGCAAATCAGTTCGATGATTCATAACAGTGTGTGTGTGTGTGTGTGTGTGTGTGTGTGTGTTTGAAGGAGCATATACACATACACATACAGTACACACACACACACACACACACACACACAAGTTAGCTAACAGTCCTGGGCCCTGTGTTAGCTAGCTAGTGTGTGCGCCTGTGTGGCATGTTTGTACACGTTTGTGTGTGTTTGTGTGTGTGTGTGTGTGTGTGTGTGTGTGTGCTTTGGATGGGCGTGTGAATGACAGCCTGTCAGTACGAGGGACGTCTTTATCTAAGTGATGTCTGCGTGAGTGCTGACTGAGCGGGAGGGGTGGGGGGGTCACTCTGGCTGGCGGGGAGACGACAGTGTTACGGACAGGAAACATTACTTTATGATTTCTCTCTGGGGAGGAAGCACTTGTGACACTTTGTGCTGTGCCAGCACACTCAAACCATTTAAAAGGTTATTTCATACAATGTAATCCATATGGCGCGTGCGTGCGTGCGTGTGTGCGGTTGTAGTTGTGTGTGTCATTCACACTCATGACAACAGCATGTGATTCTGATCCCCAAAGCTTATATTTATATATATATCCTGGTTTCTTTACACAACCTCATTTCTGTCTTTGTTCAGAGGGTCTGGAAGAAAACAGATTGAGTGGAGTTGCTCCATGTCTTTAGCCTTTCTATGTTCCAACAATACAGCGGTTTTAGTTCAGCGTCCTGCAGTCAGTCTGCGAGGGGTCTGATAAGAGAAGCTGATGGATAGGTTTAATCAGCCAAGTCCAGAGATCAAGACCGCAGGACAGATCAATCAAAAAGCGCTGGTTTATAAATGAAAAAGACAGCTTTTATCAGTGTCAAAAGGGCTTCTGCCGCTCTTTTCCTTTCTGCTCGCTGTGGGAACAAAGACTGCAGTTTTTTTGTCAGTAAATTAAGCCTAAATCTAGACATAAAAATACATTTTAGTAAATGGAAAAAGAGATTAAAAACCAATGATAACATTCAGAAACAATAAAGTTTAGAGTGCAATACACATCATAGGACACAAATCATAACCAAAACGGGCTACGTACATAAACGCAAGACAAGGAAAGAAAGAAAAGATAGAACAGGCAAAGAAAGAAAAAGGAAAAATCAAAGAGAAGTAGAATAAAATACATTTAATTTCTAGAGAAAACAGTCTGGAAATAAGCTAAGTAAGACCCACATCTGCTATCAATACATACTATCCTGAGGCAGCTCTTCAACAATGACCATATTCTGTTTAGCTCTGGTCACTGAAAACTCAGATACACACAAGTGGCATAACAACATCAATACAACTTAGAGGTTAAACTATCATAATTCAATAAATATGTAGGTTAGCCAAAATCAGCAATATCTACAATACAGCATAGGCCTATACTGCCCTTTCATGTAGGCTACGGGATTCATTCAGTTTTTGAGTGGCAAGTCTATTCTCTGCTTACAATCTCAGCCCATGATTGTAAAAGACAGCTACACGTGTACTATCAAATCTAGACAAATTAGTTGCTCTCTTTCCTCCCTCCAAATGGAGATCTTATCCAGGCAGACATTCTTAAGTTGTCAGTGGGTTTCTAAAACCCCACATTGAACACCATATTGACTGATGCAATCTCAGAGACACACATCATTAGGCTCATTAACAGAGAGCACAAACGACGGGCTAAATGGTGTACAGAGAATCTGTGTCTCTTCTGATAACGCTCGCCTTTAACAAGCAGTGCGCCGGCTGTTGGTATTAAAATGAAATGTGTGCATGTGATATGCCTGCTAATAAATACGTTGTTCGACAAGATGCTAGTCTTATTCACGCTGTTTGCTCTGTGATAACCCGGTGGATTGTAGCCCTCGTAAAAGACGACCCATGTGTTGTTTTAGGAAGCCATTAGAAACTGGGGTTGTCTCCATTACAAGAGCTCTCCGATCATTACGACCGCCATCTGCAACACACTCGAGCTCTAATCTGCACAAGCTAACCACAGCTGACGCTAGCTATCGTACACACATCTTCTGCTACACCCCCTTCCCCCAGTGTGCGCATGCATTTCTTAACGTGACATAGCAGCTGTTCTCCCGTCACGCCATGCAGGTCAGGTCGACACATTATTCCAACCCACTTGACCGGGGTGCGTCGTGGAGATCACCCAGTTAAAAACGCACACGCACGCACGAGACCCAACCCCAACAAATGCATGGATCCTTCAAGAGCTCATTGTGAATCTCCCATCTGACAGAGCAAGGCCAGCTCAAGCCAGTGACCATGCCTTCTTCAACAGGAGGCAAAACCATTTCCCTTCCCTCTTTCCTTTCTCTCTTGCATTGTGAGTAGAGGAGCACCAGGAGGCTCAATTTGGTGGCTGCATGTTGAGAGGCTTTGAGGATCACGCCACTCCATTCCAGAGCAAGGCCACTACAGGAAATGAGGGCTCGCGTTCCTTTAGGTGCATCTGCCACCACTTGTCATATAAATATATTCATGCCTTCATGTATATTTCAAATACGAATTTGACTTCCTGGCATAATGCACACACCGGGCTGACTTCCCTACTTTCGAGAGGCTACAAGGTGCTACAATCAGAGATGCATAAATAAATCAGAAAATGCAGCATACACAGTCACACACGAAAGGCAGCTACTAGCCAAATAGGGATGGAGACTCAGGGAAGTGCATCTGGACAAAAAAGGAAGCTATATATACACACACACCGACACATACACATACATATACATACACATATACATACACATACACACACACACACATATACACACACACACACATATACACACACACACACACACACACACACACATACACACACACACAGACACATATACACACACATATACACACACACACATATATATACACACACATACACACACACACACACATATATATATATATACACACACACACACACACACACACACACATATATACACACACACACACACACACACACACACACACACACACACACATATAGCGCTGCTATCTCAGAGCCGGGAGCAGTGATGTGGTGAATGTTTGCCTTGTCATGTTTCACAGTGGGAGGACATGGAAGATGGATGGTGGGGAGATCTGAAAGTCATCAAAACGTCTCGCCGCTGGGGTACGTGGATGACATGACAGCACAATACTGCAGATACTACACACAATTGGCTAAACTAATCCCGAGCTGAAAAATATGTATGACATAGCCTTGAGCGAGACCCTCGCGTGGTTAGTCATTAAGTCGAGTTAAGGCAGCGCCCGCGGACGTATTCTTAGCGTACTTCATAAAGCGAGCTGAGGTGTTTGCAATAGCGTGTTTGCTTTAGCAGGCCTTGCCTCCCATTTCCAATATCGGGGAGATGAGAGGCTTCCACAGCCAGGCACATCATGGGGGAGAATAAACACAGAGTCTAATGGGAAACATGTGTGCGCGAGATGAAACGGCCTCCCTCACATCACAGGGATGAAATATAGGCCTGCGACCTGCCGCGCTGCAGTCAGGGCCGCAAGACCTCAGCGTGGAGAGGAAACGGCAGACCGCCCGAAATCGTCCCGTCTTTCTCACACACACACACACACACACACACACACACACACACACACAATATGGCCACTATGGAGTGAATCCCCCTTCATGCGCAGGCCAAATTCTTGACAGTGACATCTCCATTCAGTCAGGAATTCTTTTGCTATTACACACACACACACACACACACACACACACACACACACACACACACACACACACACACACACACACACACACA
>JAODOY010000002.1:3522340-3542835 GCA_025399855.1 Forbesichthys papilliferus | reverse complement strand
TGTGTGTGTGTGTGTGTGTGTGTGCGTGTGTGTGTGTGTGTGTGTGTGTGTGTGTGTGTGTGTGTGTGTGTGTGTGTATAGGTGCAAGATTGTGAAAACAGGGCCACAGAAAGAAGTCAAGGTGCTAAGGTTGCATCGACCAGGAGCATGCATTCAGATAATCAGCGTGTAGTCATGGAAACCGCAAATAGAGGCCAGAGGGACTGCATATCCTGTGTGGTGGAAGCCTGCATCTGACACCACAATATCCAATCAGACTGTCACATGATCTGCTGAGCCAATAGAACTGCCTATGCTTGATGACTGACACGGCTGTGGTGGCCAAAGTCAACTGACCAATAGGAACACGGCTCCATAACATGCTGGTATGATGACAGTGGGAAATCTAATGGCTAAACCCCACAGCAGACTGGCACACAGCATTACAATGCAATGTAAATATTGGATCACACAATACAGAGAAACTGGAGGTTATCTTCAATGATAGAGGATAATCCATGATAGCAGACCCAGTATAACAAGAAGCCATTTCAATCACTGTATGTCTAATACAGTTTGGCTCACAGCTACATTATATATTTAATATGATCAACATTTAATATGTTATCATGCGGAGTCACACTATATAAAGGTACATTTATGATTTAGAAAGAAAACATTATTGATTACACACAAACTCATTAAATTCTCATGTAACACTCTAGTTTAGTATTTCCTGCCCTTCTGCGTGTAATCACGTGGTTGCTTTATGTAATATGTTGTGAAATGTTTAGTCTAAACCTCCTACCTTGTTTTGTTCTACAATTTCCTAATTAAAAAAGCACATGCTATAATAATTGTAAAAGTCATTTGTCATCACTAATGCTGCCTTTGTGTTCTATTGTAATTATGGTAAATATTAGTTCCAACTTGGAAGCTGCACATGAACGACCCCGAGTGGGAAATTCTTAGATCACTTTGATACCAGAGTTCCTGCGTTGGGGTGGTGACCTTTAACCTTTCAAAATTTGCAGAGGAGAGGCGATCATCTTGATTTCACATTTAGACCTTACAACAATGTAGAACAAAAACAGCATGGAGTATGGACATTGTTCTGTTAAAGCTTTGAATAACACAATAAGGCTTGCTTTTAATTATGTTCAGAACATTATTCACATTTTTTTGTTTTAGCTAAAACTCATAATCCAAACCCATACATAGGAAATAAAAGATAGCATGCGCACTACGGCATTATGGAGACTAAACAAAAGAAGATGACCACTTGTAATTCTGACTTCACAACAGGCAATTAGAATTTGTTTGAAACATTTATTTGGATGTGGGAGAAACCAGAGCAAACCCACACAGACAACATGCAAACTCCACACAGAGAGGCCAGGGATACCAGGGACCGCAGGACCTTCTTGCTGTGAAGCCACAGTGCTGCCCACTGGGCCACCGTGTTGCCCATACTTGACATTATGAGGGCTCAGCTCACAAGGTTCAAACACTGCAGCTATTCACAAAAGCCATTTTTAGATTCAAAACACTGCTCACAGAAACAGCCATGTTCTTACATTTGGCAAACGGTACAAAGTTGGCATGGTACAAATAATGGATTACGATGGCTTTTGTGCTATAAACTTCACAAATATTGTTTATATAACATACTGAACTGTTTAAATTGCTTTTAAAATAGTGAAAGACAGGACATTTGAACATAGTTCTTTTTAGACAATAGTCATGCCAAAAGGTCTCAGGTGTGATTAGTGCTGCATCTGCTGCTGTAGATTGCATGCTTCATCAATTAGCCTTAGAGACCATATTAATAATGGCATGCAGGCATTTCTTAGATACTGAGATAGTATAGATAAGTTATAGGATATAACATACAAGAATAGAGCATGATAAAAAAGCAAGTATAGCTTGTTTCAAATTTATTTTACGTCCTTCTGAAACCTTTTCTCTATACCCTGCTGTCGAAGCTCATAGTTTCTTCACAATCTCATATTTACACTTAGCAAACACTGGAACCATGACATCATCATTCCTAGCCTAAATAACGAATGCTGCTTGAGTCCAGCCACCTCACAGCCCACATACATCACAGTGCCCCCTCACTTTGTCTTTAATCTACACTTAATGAAGTCTGGCACATTCTCTCCCTGGGGTGGCTTTGTGACACAGTGCTGAGCTACGTGCCAAGCTTGGGAGCAAGGTCCTTTATACGTATCTGCTCTGGGAGATGTGAGTAGCTGGATCTATGAACTAGGTATGAGCAGAGTCTATCGGCATGCACCAGGTCAAGTGGTTAACCCTCGTTATCTGGAGAGAACAAGCAACATGTGGCTGGCAACTTGGACGTTCCAGCTGCAATCAATGCCGCACAGCTTAACCATTGAACAATGACACACAGACACAAGCAAAGGAACACAAAAACACACACAGGCGCTCGCAAATAATTCCAGTCTATCTCTCTCACAAGTCTGGTTCATTCCAGTTATACTTGAGGAAGCACGAGAGCATGAATGCAAACAACACCAAAACTCTAAACACTGGGCCCATTAAAAGAGTAGGAAAACATGGCTAATGTAAACTGACTCTATTTTCAGAGGCTGAAGCTTGAGAAGTTGTTCTGAGTGTTTAATTCCGTTTTGATTTAACCGTAGCGACCATGAAGCAAAAATATAACAGCTGCTGTATCCGCAGACCACGTTTCCTGTTTGTGATGGACTTGATTGGTGTCCAGACATCTTCCCTTTCTCTTCAGTCATCTATTGTTTTTTTATAGCTGCCTTCCTTTCCTTGTACTACAATATGACTGACAGGAAAACACTGATTACAGCCAAATGACAAACAGTAATATACAACTCCTCTCCTCTCGCCAAGTCATATCAATAATTAGGGTTTTGATAACAAGTTGTCTTCAAAGTAAGCAGCTAACAATAGGTGTTTATGATAGCCGTTGCTTTGTCTACACATAAATATACAGGGAGCTTCACAACACTGATTAGCACTTGGTTTGGATTCTGCTGATCCTATCTTTGCTCTCCAGAATTTCCTGGATTCCAGCATTTTCAGCCACTTAAGACATTTGAAATGGGAAAAGGTCTTTGATGTTTCATATTAGAAAACCCAATACTCAAGTCATTAAAAGGAGTTAAAAGAGGTCACTATGGGATAAAATATTCTAAACGTATATCTGCATCTCAACACACACACACACCGCATTATTAACTCACTACTATTATTGTGTTAGCATCAACTGCATTTTGTCAGCCTTATGGCCGGGAGGGTTTAGAGAAGAGCTAAAGCGATGGGGGAATATGCCAAATGTTGGCCTAGGGGGGCATTCTGTCCTTTCTAATAGAATTACAAGCCTCTGATAGATGAGTCCTTTCTCCCAGGCTACTTGTCTGTCAAACATTAGGTCACACTCAGCTTCCAGACTTGGGGAAAGGAGGAGGATGGGGGCAACAAGTAGGGAGAGAGAGAGGGCTGGAAGCTTAGAGAAGAAAATGACTGGAGGGAGGGGGGTGGCTCCCTCCCCTGCCAAGAAGAAGGAGGGCGACAAGAGGGGGAAAAAAAGGATTTGAAGAGAGAAAGAGAGAGGAATGAGGGAGAAAAGCAATAGAGAGTGGAATGAGTGTGAGAGAGAGAGAGAGAGAGAGAGAGAGGGGTTAAAGAAAGCGAGGGGAGAGTGAGAGCGGACAAAAGAGTGTGTTCTAATCCACTCTAATTAAGCCCTATGTGATGGACAGGTCTTGCGGACGTGCCCCCCTCTTCTCTGTGTGTGTGTGTGAAGGGGTAGGGGGCAGGGCGGTTGGCAGGGTTGGTGCACGGCTTGTGGAGGGTGTGATTGTGGGCGGAGCCAGGCTCTAGTAGAGATGTCTACTGCCAACAGCCTGAATGAGACAAAGACTTGAATAGAAACTTCAAAGCGACCTCTGTGAGCACACCGCAGCCCCCCGACCCCTCCACCCCACACTCCTCACAGCCCCTTGGCTATGCGATGGTCAGTATGGTCCATCTCAAGTGTGTGTTCGCTCACAGGCATGGAGGAGGGGTGTTGACAGGTGGACTGTTTATACTGCTACATGCCATCTATGTGTGCCGTGTGGTTAATCCGTCCTGTGTGTGTGTGTGTGTGTTTGTCTGTGTGTGTGTTCAATACCGTAGGTTGTAGATATAACTGTAGAAAAGGTTCTCACTCATGGCTCCTCTATCTCTCCCTCTATAAAAGATGTTGTCTGCTCTCTCCCGGGTGCGAGACAAGCTTGCCCAAAGCGCTGACGACTCTGCGAGTCACTCGAAGAGGCGCGGAGGGATACAGCATCTGATTTTGAAGCCAGTGGCCTTGCTAATTTCTGGCTGCTGCTCTGATGCGGCGGCACGCATCATCTAATTCTGTTTGGCTTGCAGTAGTGCTTGTAACGACTATCCACTTATCACCCCTGTACGCTAGACACATGGCAAAACCGCTCCATCGGCAGTAACAGTCTCTCAAGAGGTCTCGCTATAAACTGCTGGAATCTGTCTGGGCCTCGGAGAAAAACAGGAAGGCCTGGGGTGATGGCAGGGCAGTCTGCAAGATAAGATGTGTGTTTGTGTAGGTGCGTATATGCCTGCATGTGAAATTACAGTATCTGTGCTGTCTGAGCCCACTTGGGCCAGTCAAGAGCCTGGTCAGTGTTTTAAGCTCTCCCGGATCAACATGCCATTGTTGCTACTTGGTGTACTTAGTGACATCATCGCCGTGGGACACACACTACACATATCTCCTTTCCTTAGCTGATGTAGAGAACATGGCATTACAGAGTAGAGTAGTGTCAGGCTAAACTTTGCCTTTTGCTCCCGTTTCACTTTAATGGGTTTGACTAGCTGATTCATGTTCAATGCACTCGGCCTTTGATCACACACTGTATTTATATGTTAAGACCTTGCATGGCAAGCTCTAAAAGGCCAAGCCCTTACATGACGACACCAACGAGGAACATTTCCACAGAAAGGTTTATTATATATAGGCCTAATCATTCACAATCTGGGCGTTGGCATCATCTATAACCGGAAAAGCAAACATAGCCACACAATTTTACACAGCTTCATAAGCAGGCAGAATGTTATCTGTCATCCTGATTATGTCATGTATTTTCAGCTCCGCGTAATTCTGTTTCACTATAAATAAAGAGGTCGTAAAACTCCCGGTAGGAAGTCTGCAATCTACACCCCTGCGTATACACAGTCACAGAGACACACCCTTAAAACAAAGACACACACACATACTCCCAACTTACATACGATTGTATAGTACAAACATGCATACACACAAGGGAAACAGAAACATACTCCCTTAAACCCGAAGATAAACTCCTGAATGTGAGGATGTCCTTGTTAGTAAGAGGTTGAGGGTGCAGGGAGACGCATCATCAAAGCCCCTGCAATTACTCCCTCATGCCTGTTCACTCCGGCATGAATCTGCTCTTATCTCAGCTTGCTGCGGGATCTGGCAATATCAGCGCTAGCATCTGCTCCATCTACAAACCCAGCCACTAAAAGCACAACAAAGTGGCTCTGCAGGCATAAATAAAGGAAGGAGGGGCAGGTGTAGAGAGGGGGACGCATAAAGTAAAACGGGCAGGCATGTAGGCCGGAGAATGGGTGTGTTTCTGCATGTACTATTTGCCGGGAATGTTTAGGGCGGTTCACACTACAGTCTGTCAATCACTTCACTCAGATATTCTTCAGTTCAGGCCTTGAAGAGCGACCCTCGATTGGGTTGCAGAAACACAACTGGGGATGTGTAGAAAGAGGCGCGAGCTGTATTAGGAATGCCAGCCCTTGGGCAAAGCAGGTGCACGCTCTCTCTTGAGTATAAAAATAAAAACAATACTATAGTTTTGTGACTTCCCGGTTTAACCACAAGGGTTTAATTCCAGACACAAATTGAGGCGTGGCTCTTTCAAAGAGTTCCTCTCAGCCATTCTCAGCAGGGCCAAGCAGATCCTCGACAGGAATTGAAGAAATATAGGGAAGAAGGTCATCTGTCGTAGTTGAGGGAGAGGGGTCAAGAGATTAGGACTAGGAGATCAGGTGCAGATACGAAGCTAAGCACATTTATTGGTGGGGTTAGCCCAATGGGCGATCGGCTTGTCTCAGAACTCATAAACTCCAGAGAAGTTACTTTAGGAAAAAGCCAAGGGTCCCCCCCCCCCCCTCCCCCTCTAGTGGATGCCGCGTTCACATTACTCACCCGTGCCACTGCAAGCAGTCAGCACATTCAGGGTCCGTGGTAAAGGCTCCCCCCACAACACAGTTGCGTACACCTGGCTAGGGCAACAGAGATGAGGGATGAGCCGGCCCGCGCACTATTTTTAGGAGGACGCTTACTTCCCTCGCGGTCGGCGTGAGCCAACATCTCTCATCGTGACCTCTTTATTACAGCTGTGACCCTGCCCACCCTCCTCCCCTCATTCACCTCCTCCTCCTGCCTGGGTATATTCCCTGCAAATCCTCCCTAAATAGCCTTGCCTCCTCTCCTCTCCTCTCCCTGTCCTCGTCCACTCCCATGTGTCCCAGGTCGGTTCCTCCCTTGCCAAACACTGTACATGTTTGTTGTGTTTGCGTAAGGTTAAACGCAAGACCGAGAGTGCTGAATCGGGGATGACTCATTTACAGTAAGACGTGCGGAACCACCTCGTGATCAGATATAACAGGCAGTGAATCATTCACAGAGAATAAATGTTGCAATGGAACAATACTAAGGAAAATACCTTAGCTCCAGGTGCCGGCTGGGGGGACAGCGAGGAAGGGGGGGGTGGGGGGGGAGGGGGTGTTCAAGGGTTAGGGGTGAGGGGTCACGCACCGCCCCTCAGGCCTCCGAGAACCCTGACCCCAACGCGCTGATGAATAGAGTGTTAACACGGACCAGCCTATTATGAGTGCGTCTGCACTCGCTCACCGCTTCCCTTGGACTGCCTCTGACTTTTCTCTACCGACGGCAGCAGAGCATGCACCGCTTATAGTCTACCTTGTGAGCGCCTAAGATGCCTCGCCATCTGCCGCCTACTGCCGCATCGATAATGCTCATCGTATCGCAGGAGAACTAGGCACCGTCATTCTCTCACGAGCTGCACACCCGCTACTTAAGAATAGATTTAATAAATTGTTATTGGGGAGGTGGTACATCTTGGCTAGCAGTGGAAGTGCTCTCCTTCTAATCAGGCCACCCTGTGTCTGCGTTGATGTGAAGTATACTCAAACACACACTCCACAATTACTGGGCTTGTGTGTGTGTTGTGGGTGCGTGCACGCGTGTGGGCCTCTGTGGTAATGCCATACATAGATATTTGAACAGGCACACTAACAGAAGGCACACACTGAGTGTACTGTAGACACACAGACACACACGCGTGCGCGCGATGGCAATGTGCACAGTCATATCATACAGCCAATTAAAGAGATGAGTCTTATTAGTAGAGGTGTCTCGGCCCCTGTTAATCACTGGGATTTGCTGGCAATGGCTTGTGACATTCAGGGCGTTTCGTCTTCTTTATGAGACCTGTCTCATCGCAACCCTATAGACACTCATCCAAACTTCACAGAGACTCTCGTGATTTAATGGAGCTCTTCGGCCCGGAAATCCATCAAGTCATCTTTGGGTCACCTCTGAATGAGCTTTGCGAAATTGAAGGTGGAAGGAAAAGGAATGTGTGTGCCCTGTGTGGTTCAGCGTTAAGCTCATTGGCTGTAATGTCACCGCGCCGCTCTTATTGGGCAGTGTAATCACATTTCTCTCCCCTGCCGGCAAAACCATTACTACTCTCATTTCAGAGCTCAGTCCCACTGGGATAATTGAAAGTTGCTCCAGTAGACTACACGGATGCGGGTGAGGTGAGGAGAGAGGTGTGGAGAATCAGTCCCAGATAGACACTACATGAGTCTCGGCTGAAAAGAGTTCTTGTTTTTACTCTTCGCAAGGTCAACTGCCCCGGCTTAGACCTCTGGACCACCTGCAGCTCAGCCATTGACAGATTCTCTCCACACATGGGCTGTTACACTCCTCCACAGAGATGAGAGACTAATCCCACTGGCTCGCTACGCCGACAACAACAACAACCCTGTCACTCGTCCACTCATTCAGAACTGATTTGGTTGCTCCGTCAATATGAGGTAAACTGGCAGGAGCAGGACAGGGAGGTTTCCACGGCGGTCTATTCATAGCTGCCTACTGGAATCTGTGACCTGTCCTGACCTGACGAAAGCACACTCATGAAACACGCTTTACTTAATGAACAGCATTGATTGGTCCATATTCACATTCACCTTGTTCATCTCTGATATGCACATCAGCATCAGACCGTAATCCAGCTAAATGACCCCTTTCTGTGTTCAAACACCTGTTTTACATGGGTGCACTGTAGTTTACACAGCATCTTCTGGTATGATTAAAACATGTCAAGGAAGTTGGTGTTCTGCAGTGTTGTGCCTTACTGTCTGCCTAATCTAAAGTCAGCCTTAGTAAATTATTTTCCAGGGTCAGCTGCTTTCATCTGCCCTCAGAAGACTAAAAGATTACAACTGATGTGTTCATTAATGATTTAACCATGCAAGTAACATTTTGTGGATTTAAGCTAGTGGAACTTGGGAATGTGCACTCTACTACTCACACTACATGTACAAAACCTCCACTGATGCCTGTAATTAATTATGTAAGCGAGTGTTTGATTTAGATCTGCTTTTTTTTGTGTCTATTTTCATAATTGCACTTAACACACAGCTTAAATCAAACCCTTTTTAAAGATGGGTTCCTGTTGTCCTTGACCCTTGTTTAGGTCAGGACCTAGCACCATCAAACCGATAGCATTGGGTTATCAAGAGTAAATATGAGGCTTGGGGCCTAACAGAGGCTTTGCTCTGAATGAATCTCAGCCCTGACCTCACCAGTAAAGTTTAACCCAGCTCCATCCATGCATGGCAGCTGTGGGAAAAAGCCATATTATGAGAGACTGAAATAAATAAATAAATAATTTCATGCCATTTCTCTCTACAGTATGCACTCCGAGCAGTCAACCAAATTGATGCAGAGATAAACTAATGCAGTCCTATGCTATTATCCCTTGTATGGTGTCCATGTTTTTGTTATTCAGCCAGTCTGCTGGACCCACCGCATTATTGGGCTTTTAAATGCAACACAGCCACAACAATGTATGTATATATATATATATATATATATATTAGATCAAAATGTTTAAAAAAACATTTAAACAAAAAGAGAAAATAAATGTCAAGATGTCTAATAAATCTAAATGAAACCATATTTTGGCATTGAAAACATTTGTGAGTCTAAAAAACATAATCCCCATTGAAATACAGTATCCATATTAGTCTACACAAGACATCAGCCCCATTTAACACTTTTAGGCTAGGTTTACACTGCAGGCAAATCGGATTGTTACTGAAATCAAATCAGAGTCAACTGTCCACTCTTGCAAGTGATCAGATCAGATTTGTGTGTCATTAACCTATCTCCACGGGTTGCTGTCGTAGTGGCCTTCTTTAGGCATCAGTAGGCCTATGCTAAATGTAGCTACACTGCATTCCAACGCGGATGCTGGAGAAATGTTGGTACATCATCTCGCCCTCCAAACATGTTGTCAGGTCACAGTGCAGAACTGTGACGCCAGACAAACTCAACGATGGAGCTCAAAGCGGATTTCTTTTGTGTCACCCGTACTCTCTTGCTGTACATTGATGCCCACAGTGACTACACCATGAAACATCTCAATGTATACCAGCCACCTCATTCTGTTTGGTGCCCACCGATGGGAGTGATGCACTGTGTGTGTGTTGTTCCATGCGGTAGAGAGAGAGTCACGGCGGAGAGAATTCTGAGAACCACATAAGACACAAATCTGACTTCAGACAGCTCAGACTCAAGCACAACTGCATAAATCACATTTCAAACCACCTCTGAATGTGGGTTTCATGTGTTTTCCTGCTGTTCAGACTTGACTAAAACCAATATGGACACAATCTGGATATGCATGTATGTGAACATAGCAGTAATCTAGTCATGCCAGCCTGCAAAACGAGACAGCGTTTTACTGTGTGTGTGTTATTTCTTACACTTGCATGTTTACTTGGGTCTTTCTGTCCATCTTGGACAGCTATATATCCACATATATAGCACGTATATGTTTTGCCTCAGCTCAGATGATGAAAACACTGTAGCCTACGTAGACCAGATGAGGTCCGTATGTCCGTCACTCACTAGCAAGAGCTGGTCAAAGTAAGATATCCAGACATATAACGTCAGCATCTCACACTAAATTCAGGTTATGGCAGATGGTTGTTCCGAGGGTTGAGCTGTAGGGACACAAGCATCCTCCGCACATCCCCGTGGGTCCAGTGGACCCAAACACCACGTGTAGACCTAATATAAATGTGTTGGGGAGGTGTAGTGTGAGGTCATGGAATGTGTCTTTATTTTATACAGTGTTCTTCACAGAAAAGGAGCCACGGCCAGAAAGACTGAGGTTGAAGTGATTATAAATCACATCACTTATCTTTTGGTCAACGTTGAAAACGTCCCACAGACCCAAACACTGCACAGGGGTTAAACCTGCACGGATCTGAGCTCATAAAAATGCCACACAAAAGTAATAATTGTGCATCTTCTATCACCTTAGATGTTATGAGATGTATAACAGACATAAATTATGCTAATGCGCAGCATTAACAAGTATTGTCAAAGTCATCACATCCAGGTGTGCTATTCCATATCAACTGGCTTTGACAGTACAAGAGAATCTACACATTAGTGATGTTTGAAACAACCGTGTGGTGACAATTGCATTATTCGACAAAGGCTTTGCCAATACTGCCCTCTTATGGTCAGAACCCCCATGAAAATAAGTGAAAAAAAACTGCTTTTAGACATGCTTCTGGCTAGTTTCTTCTTAAATACATTAATTTGGGCTCTCCCAAATGTACGATGGAATGTTGCTACAGTTCCATGCAAATCTGTCTGAGTGGCTCAACCAGCCAGCTCCTGTAACTGGAGCAGTTACAATTGAATTCCCTGTCTAAATGGAAGAACAATACACTAGCATAAGCTACGACGGGACTTCAATTCCCAGCCCTGCAGGGCTGCTGACCCGCAGGATTTAGTTTTTGCTCAGTAGATAATGAAGTGCACCTGATCTTTATCTACCTGAGGCCAGGTGTGGGGCTCATTACCAAGCAGGAAATGACAAAACCACAAGGCAGCAGCCCTCCAGGACAGATAGGCAACACCCCTGATCCAGACAGTCTTCTATTCCTGTAGTTTCCTATCACAGACCTCACTAGTCTTCTCTATTCAATCTGACCAAACACTACACCAGCTAATGTGGCTAACCAGTGGTCAGCTAGTGAAGGGTTTGGTATTTGTAAAGATCTTTGTGCCCGAGCCCACAGCAAACCACTGGTCTATTGGACGCTAGAGAAATGCTACACAGAATGAATGTGTTGATTTTTATTCAAAAGTTACTGTCTCCAGACAAGTACAAACCAGAAACAGAGTGAGTGATAGCAGATGGAGAATAGACAACAACTCAAGAGTGTAGGGGTAAGAGAGCAGAAAGAAAAAGACAAAACAAAAAATGGTCAAAAAAAAAAAAGCTTGAAATTTGGTATATATATATATACACACACATGATCTAATAAGAATTTATACCAATGTAGTGGTAAGTAAAGTAACAAACAATAAACAGTATTTATTCCTTAAAAGAATTTTCTTTTTACTTACATAAAATTAGGCAAAACACACTGGCTGATCTACTTTATCACATTACATCTGACCACCTCATGTTTCATGTCCTAAGAAGCCAATTATCCACCTTATAACACGACTGATCCTCTATCATGGAAGATTACTGTGAGAGAAGGTGACTTTCACAGGCATGTTTAAGGCTTAGGCATGGAATGACTACAAAGTAAATACCTCAAGTAGACAAAACATCTCAATAAAACTTTATGAATATATGCGTGTATGCGTGTGTGTCAAAATCTAAGCTTTGTCTAGCTGCCAGAGCGCTGCTGAATATCTTTCACCTTCAGTAGGGTCTGAATGACTAGCTTTCGGTTTTAACGTTTGAAATTTTAAGTATTTTTGAAACAGGACTGCATCACGTTGAGAAAACCTTAAAGCTGATTCACAAGTCTTGTCATTAGTTTTATCGAAACTAATTTACACATAGGAAAAAAGGTAGAAACCCGAGACATTATCAAGACAAAGAAAAACCATAAAAATACAAATTTAAAAATCTTCCTTGATGCATGAGTACACATGCTCTTTTTTTAAAGTTTTCTTACACATTTCTCAAACTGACTGTAGGTTGAAAATTTTAAAATAAGAAAACCAAAAGCACATTTATAAAATCAGCACCGATTCATATATAACTTTTATTTAAAATGTAGATACCCATTTCAACATTAATATGCTGGATTTCAAGAGAAAGAGGTGATTTTCTTCAAACGCGCTACTATAATTCAGAGTCCACACAGTGGCACTACCAAGGGGAAGGGATCTGCTTGCTGTCAGGGAACAGAGTGGTGTGTGTGTGGAGGCGGCGGGGAAAGAGCTGTCCGAATCTTTGGGTAAGCTTTAGGACTTACTGCTTAACAGTGCGGGGCACTTGATAGAACCTCTGGGAATCTTCACAGCACTAAAAAGGGATCCCGACTGATTCGACTTGACGTTTCACCATCTGAACCACCAGTGGTTATCAAGAACACAAATCAGGTCCAAAACGAAAAAATAAAAATGAAAATGAAAAACAGACAAACAGAAAAATAGACCTCCGTCCACTTGGCTAACACAGTACAAGCAAGCTACTACAGTCTGTTTATAAATTACTACTTCACACCTGGGTACTTACTACTATTATAAAAAGGGTTAGACACAAAAAAAAATAAACAAAAAAAAAAGTTTTAAGTTAAACACACCAATGCATCCCCATTTCAGAAAAGGAAAAAGGAGGAGAAAAAAAAGAAACTAATATAGATTTCTCTTTAGACGTGTCTGATTTCTAAAAGGTTTGGAAGTGGCCTGCCATTATTTCTGAACAGGAAGAGCTTACCCAAGATTATAAAAGTAAATATTTGAAACAAAGTCTTCTCTGAGCAAGCAACACTGAGTGTGGGTGTCATTGGTCCACATGGAGTACAAGCCAGAAATGTTCATTACAGAAAACACTTCTGTTTTCGCATCTAAAATTCTCTTTAAATACAAAGCGTCTCTTCTCTTCTCCCAGCATCTAAATATTAGCTTAAAACATGGACACACCAAGGACCTAGAGGAAAGAATTAAAAAATAAATGCAATTAGCAAACCCTTCCTTAGACTATTGTTAATAACAATACTTGGATACCAGTATCACATAATGAACCAAGATATTAGGGGTCCTTACCGATTCATCCATGATAGAAGCGGGGTCAAAGTAATCTGGCTTCAGCTCAGACCTCTCACGGCGGTTCTTAGAAGGGGGCTGCAACAGCAAGGGAAAAATACTTAACATTTTGGATACATTGTCTGCAATTGTAGAAATTTATTTTCATATATAGTGGAAACAATTTTGCTTCTAAAAATCTAATCTTAAATAAAATCTTCAACCAAGTGGAGCATTGTGCTTGAATTCAAATTGAAAGCACAAAATTGAACGAAGCAAACAAACCTTTAGAGTGCAAATATACAGGTGGTCGGCGAAAACATCAACTCTCAATTGAATAACTCTGCCCCCCAGTGGCCAGAACAAACGATTCCTTTTTAAAATGGTTTTTACTATAAACCATACCATATGACACCAAACCGTGTCATAATTATAAAAGATCTGACAATAAAATTTTTATTGAATTGATGAAAATGAATAAAAAAATAAAAGATCTGACAGTCTGGTGTAACCAGACCACATTCACTTTGTGAATATAGTCTGGCCACGCTGCAATGGTAAGTGTTGGCAGTAGTTTACTCCTACTTTGCGTAGACCTCTGGTTAATTTAGAAACTATAGACTATCCTTACGACTAAACTTTATTTGACCCACTATGGGTCCTAGATGATAATTTTTTCAAATATCTTCAGAGCAGGAATACAATCCATAAAATGCACTTTTGCAATTTTGGTCAGTTTTCACATTCTGGCAAGACACCACCTTGTACTTTCGTCTGCTAACAAAAAAACGTAAGCATGCCTAGAAGCTGCTGTGACTAGATGCACCAATAACAAGGTAGGAAACCCAGAACTAACTTTGTATAGCTGTTTAAGTGAAATATTTAGACAAAAGTAATGGTACATACAGGCAGGGACCGTATGCAAACTAGGCCCACTGGAAGAAAAAGTAAATTGGCGCGAACAATATGCTAAATTAAGTTACCTAGCTAAAAACAGTAAATATTTCACAATGTCATTAAATTATGTTAGCACGCTATGTCAACCAGCGTCTTTTAAGATAGAACTACACCAAGGTACGGACTAGCGACTGGGCGTCTTCTAGCGGCAGCCTAAGATTGTGCGCGGTCCACGCACAAGTGCAGTTTTGTGCGAGGACGTTCTTTCAGCTACCTTCTGAGTCTCCGTGGAGAACCCAGAAAACATAAACAACGAAGTTGCGGGACTATTACTGACAGCTAAAGAGCAAACCACAACACTTACACCAAAATCTAGTAGCCTACTGCTTGCTTATCAAATGTTTTATTCGCTTTAAGGTCTGTAGCCTACCTACTTTGCCAAGCAATGAAACTGGTGTAACCAATCACAATGAATGTGACACGACAATAGCGGAACAGAGGTGCGTTTAGAATTGGTGTACAATTGCTTGAGTTGGCAGCAAACTGTTTGAGGAGGTAGTTCTCAGCGAACACTCATTGACAATGGATTAAGGGTGACAGTTTCAATCTAATATGTTTGGAATGTTTACACAAAAAGTTCAACATTCAAGGTCAAAACAAACATGTTCGCCAATTCTAAACTCACCTCTATCATTTTGCTGCTGGTTAAAATATCTACCGGTCTACAGAAAATATGGAATATTTTGCCGCAAACCTGAAATTATTATAGTAAATTGACATTTTGCCGTTTGTTATTGATAACAATTTTGATTTCGCTTTAGAAGACACACTACTTACCCACATAGCCTACTATCTCCCAAACATATGAACTTTCATCCTAAAATACTGGATTAAGTTACTGCTCTTCAGTACAAAATCATGGTCGCTAGTGTAGGGCACATCAACACGTAATTTACCACGTGTGTTGGATGCTAGTTTTGAATAGAAAATGGTCCCATTTCAGTTAAACTTCTCCCTGCTTCCCTTGTCAACTCCTTAGATTAGGCCTACAGTCATTCCGCCCTTGCTTTCCTTGTCTGCCCTTGAAATGACAATAATATCGCTTATCGCGATTATTACTGGGACAATTAATCATCCAACCAAAAAAAGCGTTATCGTGACATGCCTATGCATCTCAATCTAGATCAGCGTTCATGCATGACCATTCTCAGAAGGACCCTTGGCAAAAACATACCTCTCAAGAACACAAGAGCGCCCCTATAGCGTTCTTGGAATTGAGAAACAGCCGTTGTAATATTGTTTTTACAGGAGGCAAAATCAAAGCAGAAGTGAACCTATGAACCGCGTCGACAGTAACGGCGCGGCTTAATGGATGGTGCCTCTCACCAGATCAATGTCCATGGTGTCAAAGTCCATGCCTTCATTGAGGTCATCCATGCGACCCTCCGATGACATCATCACGTCCTCCACTATGGGCTCCTCATCGTCCTCCATGAGGCCGGTGCCACGACGGCTGCACCAACACAACACGACACCTTTTAGTTGGGCTTGATTCAGAACAGGCGCATGAGCCTGTGCGCACAGTACACGTGCACATGTCTTACATGGCGTGCTGCAGGTTGGTCCTGAGCTTGGCGTAGTTCATGGCCCTTTCCTGCTGCTGGCGTGCCTCTTCTTGCTGCCTCTGGGCCAGCATCCACGTCACCTGAGAACTACACACACAGACACACACTTTAATTAAAAGCCAGGTTTGCAGTGCACAGCCAAGTCACGTTTTAAAAGAAGTAGATGATGCTGGCCCAACAATAAGGATGGCCTGGTGGCCTACTGCCAGATAGAACTCATGTTGGGCCAGTAAGCAGTCAGTCCTCGTCCCAGTAGGCCCTGCATTTGGCAGGGCTCAGTGCAAGCAGTTTGCTCCTAAAATTAATAGCATGTAAATGGGGAAATCATATCAAACATGATTCTAATGTCTTCTGGCTCATATTACAATCCCCCCCCGGATTTCATACAAAGTAATATATTGCATTGACCGGTCGCTCTGACTATGAAACGTAAAACTACAGAATTGGAAGAACTACACAACTGCAGAAGAAGGGGGGAAGAGCCAAAGTGGTTCCCGTGGCGACATACTTGTAATCCACAGGTGTCTGGTGATGCTGCGGCGTCTGTTGATGGTGCTGTGGGTGCTGGTGGGGCTGCGGCTGCGGGTCGTGGGGGAGGGCGTAGACCCCCATGAAGCTGTCGTCGCGGCCCCTCTTGGGCTCCCGCATGGCGGTGGAGGTGAGGTGCGGGGACGGCATCATGACCGGGGTCTGCATGCTCTGCTGCCACACCTCGCTGCTGCTGCTGCTCTCCTCTGCAGGGGGAGAGCGCACACGCGGTTTAGACACAAACACACAAACACACACACACACACACACACACACACAATCACGCACGCAGTCACGATAACCTCACAAGTGCAATACCGCAGTATTAAACCTACCTAAATCAGTGCATGGAACATTACTTAACCTCGACAGCCCTACCATGCACACGAGCCTCACTCCACCTAATATATTAAGCAAGTGCTCTTTAACTTTGTAACCTCACCCACAATTGTTAGTGCTTTATTAATGTGCATTAATGCAACATGTATTATTAAGTTGAGTCTTTCCAAGACATCCTGGTGCACTTATAACTCATATGCATACATAGGAGGAACCAAAAGCTAAACGCAAATAACGGCACGCAGATATATCGGCCTTTCCAGCTTCAAATGTTTATGGTCAAACCCCCTAAAAAGAAGTGGCTCTTAGTTTCTGGCAACTTTATAGCCTCAACTATAACTATAATAAACAACACAACTATTAACGCCCATTGAGAACAAAACACATAACTCATGCTCCCATAATTCTAAAGATGTCAATAGCCTCCTCCAAAACCCTCAGGGCGGTGCTGACCCATGCTTTTAACAACACCATCTCTAGGTGACCCCAATGGAGAGGCTCCATCTTCAGACATTCTCTCAACACCTGTCGCTTAATCTCCACTCTCACCCTCAGACAGGCTGGCATCTGGGTTAATCTGGGCTCCATCTCACTGTAGCAACTGTGACAAAAAACACTACTTTGTAAAATGCTGGCATCTGTAACTCAGAATGAGTTGACTGCTGATATCCAACGATAAACACAATGTTCTTTGTGAGGCAGTGGCACGGTCAAACACCAAGTCTCATTCTGGTATATGTCTGCAGATACGTGACAGACAAGCGCTCGGACTGCTCAGCTACACTGAATTTCTCCTCTTGTAGAGGTGTCTAAGAGCTGCGTGGGCGTGTGTTGGCTATTTATGTATGCAAAACAAATGAGCAGTCTTCATAACTAGATTATCCACGTGCACATAGTGTTCAGCGTGTACAATATCGGGGCTGCTGAGAGATTGGCTGGAAAGAGGCATATTTAACATGCTCATTTGGGAATTAAGCAGGACATCCCTTGATGCCTGCACTTGGCTTCAGCCTGGCGCACACGTCTGTGGGGGAAGGAGACGCTGAGCTCCCCGGTTGCTGCGTACCTTCTGGCAGCTTCCTCTTGGCTGCCGAGGTGCCGGCCGTCGCGGCCGCGGGCTTGGTCTTCTTGGAGCGCACCGAGGAGCCTCTGCTGGAGTAGCCGCTCATCACGGACATGGTGTCGTCGTCGCCGCCCGCCTGCAGCGAGTTCCTGTAGGAGATGAGCGGGAGCCAGCAGTCCTCCCGCTGCAGAGCCATCTGGAACGTCATGAAGCGCTCCAGGTACATGTGGCTGGGCGGGGGCGCAACACATGATGCGTCAGACGGGCTCCTGCGCACTCACGCAAGACCAACACCACAGGTGCACATTCCAACTCTCTGTGTGTGTGTGTGTGTGTGTGTGTGCATGCACATGCAACGCAGATCCCAGTTGCACCAGTTGTCATGAACACCTGCTGTACGGAGGGGGGGGGGCTTCCAGCTGTCATGCATACTTACACAGTCCTCTTGTCCTGTCTCATGAGCTTGGAGGAGAACTCGCTGAGGATGTCCAAGAAGGCCAAGTTGAGCGGAGGGTTGCCCTCTCCCTGGGGGCTGGGCTCCTTGAACGCAAACTCTATACCGTCCCTGAGAGAGACACACACACACACACAGAGTCAGGCCAGGAAGGTAATCCCAGGATGTCCTTGGAAATTAGTTCCACTCCCACCCCGTTTCATGGTTCTGACCCTCCCGCCCCCCCTGCACATTCCATGGCATTAGAATCAGGTTTAGTGGGGATTTGAACATCCTATAAACGTTTTTTTTATTAGATATTTTCTTGTTCTCGATGCGTGGGAATGGCAATAGCCCATGTCCGTGCCACTGCCTACTGAGTCTACCCAAGTGTGTGGCAGGTGGGACAGAAGGTAATTTGCCTATAAACCAAAAGACGCAGGCACGGTAACAAGAACGTATGTAAGCCTCACTTGTGCAGCATGGCGATGGCATCTCTGGTTTTGACCTGGTCCAGGCCAAACGTGAGAGAGAAACGTCGGGCCAGCTCCTTGATCCCGCAGAATGAAGAGGAGGAGCGCTCGAACCCGTGACCCAGCTCTGACAGCATCTCATTGAACAGCTACGGGGGGAGGAGACAGCAGACGCTATATCACTCACGGCTGTTTTAAGAAGCACTGACCTACAGCAAGAACCTACTAAAAAACCCTCAACGTGTGTCTCGCATTAAACCTCCGGCGAGCGCACGCATACGTACCTGCTGGAGACTTAGGATGAGGGTCTTCGCACACTGAATCTTGTCAATCTGTCGGGTCTTACTCATGGTCTCCTTGATGATGTCGCCATAGTCATTGTAATACTGCAACACACATGAAATGAGTCGCGTTAGCAAACAGGTAGCTTTTGCTGGGGGTGATGTGGTGGTGGTGGGGGGGGGGGGGGGCAACATGACAACCGCTGCAATGACGCGTCTGACTGCCAAGGCCAAACCCACCCTCATATACTGCTTGAAGATGTCCGCCCCAGTCTTCATCTCCACCACACAGAAGATAATAAGTTTGCAGTAAGCAGCCAGCAGGTTCCTCCTCTTGTGCAGAGCTTCAATCTTTGCTGCTTCATCATCCTGTTGCCCATCTGATGCACAATAAACACTCGTGTATTACTTGGACATTCATTTATAGCGTACGAGCCCAGCGGCTGGGTCGTGGTCAACGTTAACGTTCCGAATTTGTAAGCGCGTCTGATATGCAATTGCAAAAACGTCTTTTCCGAAACCACTAGGAAACAGGCATGACATCAATAGTATGCGTGTTGGTGAGAGGCAATAGGATGTGCGGGGCCTCAGCACCTGTGCTGTTTGCATCATCGTCCTGGTCTATGAAGACGTGATTGAGAATGAAGGCGAGGAGCTCCGACTGCAGCGAGTCCTCTGGGGAGTAGACCAGGGGCTCCAGGTGCTCCCGACCCCCAGACACCATCTGGTGGCTGAAGATCATCAGAAGATCGCACAGGATTGTGAAGGCCTGCAGCGGGGAGGAGGCACAAAGTGGATAGTTAGTTAGTGGGTATTGTCGGCGAGTTCTGGAAGAGCCACAAGAGAGCCAGTGTGCTGGTCAGCTCGTGTGTGAAGCGCGCCACCTGTTCTTTCACCGCCGTGTTGACGTTGGTGAGGTAGCGCTGACACATCATGCAGAACGCCCTCATCTGCTTCCTCAGGGTGACCATGTCGTCCTGATTAAGACACACCACCACATCCCAATCTCAACATGGGGCAACTCGAAACGTGTTCAGCGCATGGTGAAGGCAAAGGCTTGAGCAACACCCACCTTTCTAGAGCTTCCCTCTGATAACTTAGCCAGGTGCCACAGGATTACATAGTGGGTACACTGCAGCGAGTGGATCACAATCTGCGAGCAAACAGACAAGAACAACTCTGTGTTACGGCAATGTTTTTATGCAGGAGTGTGCAACCTGAAAGATTTGCTAATCATTTGTTGTCAGGATATTTTAAGATATTTGATTATAGTAGTGCTGAAAACTTTTTTTTTTTTTGTCGATTAATCTATCGATTTTTTAATTATTATTATTTTTATTAATCTATAGATTTTTTTTTCTTCGATTAATTGGATAACTACATTATTGATAATATAGAAATCCAGTTGATGCCATAGGGTGCTCCCTCAGAATCTGTGTCACCCACAT
>JAODOY010000002.1:3502805-3520859 GCA_025399855.1 Forbesichthys papilliferus | reverse complement strand
TTTCACTGTGTCCCGCAATGTTTTCGTTGACGCTTTGTACCAATGCATGTCACGCGCTGCATCTAGCAGAGTGCTAAAGCTAACATTGTTAGCTGCTGCTCGCCTGGTATTTACCGCTACAGGCTATAAACCGGACCAAATTAATCTGCTACAGACATCAGTGGATGTATTAGGGTAGGTACACACAAACACACACACCGTGCCACACATTTGTCTTCTTCTTTTGGTCTCAGGATTATTGGGCGCGTTTGCAGCTCATTGCTGCCTCTCATAGTCCATTGAAGGAACTATTTTTCAGATCGGAGCATAGTTATATAGGTATATTTTTCCGAGTCAACGGTACATTTTGCAAATCGGCTATTTACGTAACCGGTGACGTCGGTTACTTCGACTAATCGTCCCAGCACTAGATTATAGTATTCATCTTTATGCAGTGTGCATACAAAAGATTTATTGAGCGCACACAAAAAGTGGTTTGCAACCCGTGAGCTGCAGTAAAAGGAAATATCAGTGAGCGCCTGCTGGACAACAGCCAACACGTTTTCTGGGAACACACCAACCTGCTCTGGCATGTCTCCGTTCTCTATGCCGGTGTTGAGTAGCTTGAAGTTGCTGGTGAAGAGGTCCCACTGAGACAGGTCATGTGCACTGACGTAAAGGAGAGAGGTCAGTTACGGCCACAAGCAAGCGAGGCTGATAGATGCAGCACATGGACAAGTGGCTCCTAGGACACGCAGCAACAGTAGCTCAGGTTTAACATACTTATGGAAAGCGGTGATCCTCTTTAGCGTGGACAGAACCTGGTAGGCATCATCTTCATCAGTTTCTTCACCCTGTAAGCAGAGGTAGCATTGCACATCATTTAATATCCAACACGCATTGAAACGCAGTGTGAAGCAAAACCTAGTAATACGGCTTTGTTGTTGTGAGCGGTGTTCGCCACTTTGTTTATGTTCCTATTTACAGAGCCAGGTAAGTGTAGAAGTACCAGATTATTTATTCACACACAGAACGGTAACATAGGAAAATGCAAAGAGATAATTGGTGAATTTTACAAAAAGTATATTCACTTTCAATTAACTTGCAAATAGCTGACCATACCTTTAATAAAAAGGTTAGCTGCCATTGACAAAACAAACATTTAGTTCTAATTCAAGGTTGTGGTCACATCTAACAGGTCTTTGCATGAGCCTGACCTCTTGCAGGAAGTCCTCCAGTAATCTGTTGAACTTGTCTACCAGCTCATCCAGTAGCTGGGAGCGGGCGATGTCCACTCGGTTGAAGATGGTGAACTCCTCGTTGCAGAGCGCGTGGTATGTCTTGGAGCAGACCTCCAGGACCTCGGTGTCTGTGTGCTTCTCAACTATTTCTTTGATTTGCCGTAACAAGGACTCCAGGTGCTGGGTTAAAATGACAAGGCCAGATTACTTCACTTCTACCAGAACTAAATGTGATGACATTCAAGCCTACACAGCTGTACCTACCTTTAAAGCCTGGTGACACAAACTCACTTAAGTCTCTTTTTGACTGCCTACATGATATTAAGTGCTGGATGGCAAACCACTTTCTCCAACTTAATGAAAGTAAAAAGGAAGTTATTATATTTGGCAACCCCAAATCCATTGAGGAATATGTTGACCATTTAGGCCCATTGTCCGCAAATGTGCACCACCATGCAAGAAATTTAGGTTTTATCTTTGATTCTGTACTCAAATTTGACAACAAATAAGTTCTGTTGTCAAATGTAGCTTCTTTCATCTGAGAAATATTGCTAATATAAAATCCTTCCTCTCTCATAATGACTTGGAAATCGTTATACATGATTGACACTGATTTCTTCTCGAATTGATTACTGCAATTCCCAGTACTCTGGAATATGTCAGTCATCACTGTCACGTCTTCAGCTTGTGCAGAATGCGGCTGCTCGGCTGTTGACTGGCACTAGGAAGAGGGACCACATCTCTCCCATATTGGCTTCCCTTCACTGGCTGCCAGTCAAATATCGAATTGATTTTAAGGTGTGCTACTTGTTTTTAAGGCATTACGTGGATTGGCCCCATTGTATATTTCAGATCTCCTTATGTTTTATCACATTTCCAGGCCTCTTAGATCGTCCAACCAGTTTTTATTATCTGTTCCACAGTCACGTTTGAAAACTAAGGGTGATCCTGCATTTTCTGTTGTGGCCCCGAGACTGTGGAACAAGCTTCCTTTTTCTATTAGAGCGTCTTCCACCATTGAGACATTTAAGTCTCTTCTAAAGACACACTTGTACTCTTTAGCATTCAAGTAAGTTCTGGGACACTATGCTAAAGCTGTCTTGTTTGTTGTGTATTGTGTTTTATTGTATTAATTGTATTGCATTAATGTGTACAGCACTTTGGTAAGCGTTTGCTGTTTATAAATGTGCTTTACAAATAAAATGACTTACTCTTTTTTTCTCCCCCAGTTTAAAGTAGACCATTTTAACGTGAGAAAATAAACCCCAACTGTTCCCCATGATTGCAATATCCCTTTCTTAACAAAGTGCATTTGGTCTTACCTTCTCCAGGCGTCCTGTGGTGTAAATGTCCAGGTCAAAGAACTGGGGCAGCTGCAACAGGTTAGTCACCTTCTCAGCATCCACAGCATACTGCAGTAACAAACACAGAAGAGCATTTGCTCAACAGAAAGGCCCTTGGAGGCTGACAGAACTCCTAATGTGTTATCAGCTAAGTGCAATCGCAGTTTATTTTGTAATTGCTGCCACAATAAGGAGAAATTAGGAATATAGAAAATTCTACACCATGACCTGAATTTATCATCCCTTAACAAAAGCGGCAGCTCACAAAACATGATATATCTTAACAAGATCGTTACATGTTTTAGTGAACAAGGGGTATTAGCAGCTTGGCCAGCACAAATCCTATTGAAATTGTACAATAGCTATCTAGCCAGCAATATTTTCCTCCTATCAGTATAGCCATTACACGGGCAATTATTTTGTAGACTTGTTATGATGAATATCATCATCAACAACATCAACAGGCCAATCTATCAAAAAGAAAGTCTAAAGAGAAGCCAAAGGAAAAACACACGAGGCTGTTTTTAAATGGCACTCATAAGACCACATGTCATCATTAAAGATTTCAGCGTGAACACATTTATCTACCAACATGGGCGTTGAGTGGCTCGTTGCGGTCATAAATGCGGTATAAATAAACCTCTAAATATCACCTCACCAACTGTATTTAGTTGACATGGGCTTATTAAAATAGGGAAGTTAGCAACTTAGAATATAACAAAATTAGCACTTAAACACTTGAATAGGGATAAGAAGATTCCAATAAAATCCTCACAATGTCAGTTTTGCATATCAGTATTAGTATTTTTTTACTATTTTTACCAAATGCAAAAGTCTGTATTTTCCTGTATATTTGAATATGAACAGCGAGCAAATGATCCACTAACATAAGGGAAGCCATATTTGAAATAGTCAGGTTAAATTAGCTCCTGTGCACTTCCTTGAAACCCGCTAAAGCTCCGATTGCAACTTGGAGCAAAGTGTCGCTTGATATGGTGGGTGAAATACCCCCTTGTGTGAGCCAGGATAAATACTGGAAAAGCACTTGTCAACTTATGACACACCTTGGCCAGCAGAGGGGGCAATGCGACAGCAAACAGCTCTGTCATCCTGGTTCTGTCATCCAGATGAGTTTTCTTCTCCTTGGCAGTCATCACCTGGTAACAGACGAGACATTCATCTTAATGCTTGTTCTAACTGCCTGCCCGCCGCTGTTCTGCATCCTTAGAGAGTGCAGATAAGCAACATGTGGAGTAGACCCAGCAAAACAAAAACAGTAACCATGGCCGCATTCAGCATATTACATTTGAACGGTCTAAATCAGGGTTCCCACTCTAAGTCATAGGTCAGATTCCTTGACTGATAATCAGAATTTCCATTACCTATAAAATAAATTAACAGAAAAAAACAGGCCACCAGAACAATGTCTGTTTAAGCATGGCAATGATAAACAAACTGGCAACTAAATAAGATGCAAACAAAATGCACTGATATTCTATGTTTTGACCCAGACCCCTGACTTTCCATGTGTGGAATAGAGGTTTTTAAACCCCATGACCTGTCACCGAAATGTTAAAATCCCAGACTGAAAATCAAAATTTCCATTACGTGTAATAAATGAAAAAAAAAAAAAAGCCACCAGAACTATTTCTGTTATGGCAACAATAAACAAACCAATATTGAATGTGATTAGTAAATTCAGGGCAATAGTTTAAAGATTTGTTGAGACATCTAAAACTGTAATAACACGTCCAGTGTTCAACATTTTGATGAAAGGCAACTAAAACTCAAACATGCTGCAAACAACATTAACTGATATTCCATGATTTGACCCAGAAAATCTTCTGACTTTCCATGTGTGCAAAACACATATTTAAACCCCATGACCTGCGGGAACCCTGCTAAACGCATTGGAGGCCTTACCCTCTTCCCAGAGCCTCTGCCTACAGGCGGGTGACACTCCGCAGCCTGCCGCACAGTGCACAGCATGATCTCAATCAGAGCCGTCTCCTGTCTGTCGGTCAGTGCTAGGATAAACACAGCAGGAGAGGTCAGGGTGAACACATTCCAACTCCTTGTTATGGACCGCTGTTCTGTTGTCTACTGGTGAAGGCGCGCGTTACTGTAGTTACCTTCTTCCCCGGGCATGGGTTCGTCCAGCAGTAAGCTGATCATACACTCCCAGTCTTTTAGGAGCTCTGCACCGCACTCCCATAGGGAGTCCACCAGGTAGGCCGCATGCTCGTGGAGCTGGGGAAAAAAAAGCACACGCAAGACAATCTCAACTGACCCATCACAAGCCCCGCCCCGTTCGCCTGTCCAACCTAGTTACTGTAGCTAGGTTAGACAAAACAGCATAGTAGGCTATTACAGGGAAACACAAAGAACAGAAAGAGTTTGTCGGATTCAAAAAATGCTCATCTTAACTCACAATGCTCAGTCGTAGCAATAGGAAAAGGCAGGAATCATGTACCTCACTCTCCAGGAAAAAGAAGACCGTGGTCTTGATGAGGTTGGCATTGGGGCTTTGTCTTCCTCTCCTCTTGGGGGCGCCCTCTTCCTCCGGTTCCCGCTGGCTGAACAATCTGAAAGGCACAGAGGTGCACGTATTGCTCACAAGCTGACAGCAGAAGCTAGGTGCTAAACATTCAACCTGGCCCTGGTCTGAGTCACAAAGAAGGGACAGAAAAATAGATTCACACACTTCATGAAAACAAATGGAACATTAATGTAAGGGAATGAGCAGCAAGCGCACGTTTGTGTAGATGCTTTCACATGTCATTAATCCTACATCTGCATTCTCCTCTCTGTTCAACAGAAAAGTCAGGTTCATTAACTGCTCGTGCTAATGACTGGGTGCTAAATGTGATTCGCATGCCGCATACTTCTTGAAGAGGAACTCTCCGGCTGCAATGGCGACCGGCCGGTGTGCAGAGTAGACCAGGTGATAGACGCTCTCACAGTCTTCAGGGCTCAGCACCTCGTCTGTACTACTGCAGAGACAAACGTCACAATGCATGGTAGTCACTCACTCGGAGGCCAGTGTAGACACAGACAGAACAGAACACCTTTTCACTTGTACCTGACGACACCAAGCGGAAATGTCCTTTATATGGTGAAAAGTATCCATGCGGTTTAATCACAATGACTAGTCAGCAAATCATAAACACCAGCTACTTACTGCAAGACAAGAGTGAGCAGTTTTATTGCTTGTACTGCAACATCATACTCCTTGTCTAGAGTCATTGAAACTATCCGGTCCTATGGGAAAACAAAAAAATACAAATAGGTACATCCAGGGAAAAGTGTGATTCCATAAACTGTTTTTCCAGTGGTTTCCAGAGGTTCAATTAAAAATATGTCTGCTAGGCATAAAAGCAAGTTTACTTGCTTGCTTGATTTAAAGTGCAACTGCACCCAAGCTTTGAGCCACCACCTATTACAACTTTTGAAAGATGTATCAAGGAGCTGAGTGAGGAGAGGGGTTGAGAGGGAGCCCCCATTAACATAAACATTTGGATTTGATGACGTATGAGTGTATTAAGTGTACCGATTAAAACCAGCCAGATCCTTGGGTGATTATTAACAGATATGACAGTTCTGTTTTCAGCCCATAAAATGCAGATGTTTATGAAAACGGGAATGTTGTCAATATAAACACCAGCATTGATGTGTCTCATCACAGATCAATCCTATTACTTTGTTTACAGCCCAAAAAACACATTTTAGGGTGCAGTAACACTTTAAATGTCAAATGTTTAAGTTGTCCAGCAGGTGGTGCTGACCTTGAAGCGACTGGTGAAGAGTTCCAGTCTTGTGTTGAGTTCTCTGTTGTAGTACAGGCCCTGCAGAGCTGTCAAACACTTGAGACGCACTTCACCTTGCTGGAAAATACAGTGTGCAGTCAAACTAAATACTGAGCAACATAATCATGTAAGCTTTTAACTTTTTAATAAGATATGTTATACAAAATAAAATATTTTTATTTAAAACAGCTGACAGTGGAGCATATGGTCGGGCGATGTCTACTAATCGGACAATGTCTACAGTAACACATTGTCGATGGAACAATGCCATCATGGGGAGGGCGAGAGGTCGTGAAGTGAGGGCATGATGTAAAGGTGATCCTGATCACAGCAATTCGGTGAGCCTTTAACGGAAAGCATATTACGCAGTGTTTCAGTAGATATTTATAACTTTGTCTGAGCGCTGCTTTGCCACTTTTGTATCACGATGCCTGCGAAACATCGTGATGTCTGTCAGCCATCGGCCCAACTTTTGTAGAGTATATCCTACCTTATCATGCATGGTCCATCCCACATATTTCAGATAGCTGTCGTTGAGGAAGGCGTCACTGTAGAGTTTCATCCACACACCAATCTCTTCTATACAGATGGCCCTGATTTCTGCTATTGAATCGCTAAAAACAAAACAAATGAAAACTGATATTAACAGAGACCTCCATCCCACCAAATGTATCTTGGCTACATATTCGAAATATATGGAACCATACCGATATCGGTGAACAAATACTCCTTTGAATATTGCATTCATCATGTTTTCAATCTCATCCTGATTTTCTTGGAGCTGTAATGTAAAGCACAGCCATGGTGTTAGAATATTTATAGTTACACAATAGTAGTAAAAATAGCAGTTAGAGGCCTTGTTGTGTTGCCAAGTTGAGAATGTGTGTGGCAGCCACCATCGATGTGACCGCGCTGGTGTGCGGTGTGAGTGCCCTAGCAGATGGACGCCCAGTGGGACCTGCTGTTACATAACCTAATTATCTGCCAATTCTTTCTGAATATCACTTGACACCAACAATGCCAGTCGAAAAAAACCCTACAGGTGACACTGCTAAAAATGGACAGAATGGACAGAACTGACTGTCACAGAAGACGAGAACTAATGACAGAAAAAAAGATATACTTTGATTTGATTATACTTCACATCTTGAATGTGGTAATTTGGTCTGTAGCAAAAAGTGGCCATTGTGTGCACGAGTCTCTCATCTGAAGGTTACAGCAACTAAATTTCTTCATATATTATGCATAAACCAACGCTCTAGGTAAAGCACCTCTAAGAAAGATTATGCTGGCATATCACCCAAGCAGTCTTATTAAATATATTAGTTATCCCAACAAATATAAATTAGAAAGATGTGCATCAGACACACGTGCAAAAACATTAGCACCAATTCACCTCTTTGCGTTTCTGCAGGAGGAGCTCCAGCCTGTCGTTGGCCCTCTTGGCCACAATCTTGTTCCTTTCGGTCTCATACTGGCGCTGGGTATTGTCCATGTTGATGCTCAGGTTAAGAGCTACATTCACCAGGGCTGTCATCAGCTTCATGGCTACAAAACAGCAGCTGAGACTGAAGGCACCTCACTAACCAATAACACTTGCCTTACACCACGCAAGGACATGCGCTGCGCAGAAACCCATCGGCCATACCTGCAAGCGTCGAGGTGTGTCTGAAGGCTCGGACCTGGGAGTCTGACAGCCCGGTGAGGAGAGAGATGACCGTGTCCATCATGTACTCGTCGTAGATGATGCTGTACTGGCACTGGCGTACCAGCACAGCAATGAACTCACAGAAGCTCGTTTTAAACTTCTTCCACTGGGGCCCTGCTATAGTTAGAGGGTAGTCGCCACTGTCCTGAAGATGCCACATAAGAAAGGGCGTGTTTGTTGGATGACTGCAGTGACAAGACCACTGCACCTAATTTACACCTTGCACCGATTGTCTTGCCATTGATAAATATACTCAAGCAGCAGACTTCACAGGGAGATACGTTACCTCGTCAAACTCTTCTGTCATTCTTCTGATGATTTCTGAGTTCTGCATGTTGCGGAACATCTCTCCGCTAACCACACCTGAGAAACACACAAGAGAGAAATAAAACCTGTCAATGTTCTGAATGGTTTATGGGTGACAAACAATTCCAATGTCAGTTGACGTCCAACATAACCACACAGTAGGGCAGCATGCACCACACACACACCTTTGCATCCTGAGCACTGTATAAAGAAATTGATGAGGTCTAGAAGAGCAACATCTCTGTCATGTTTGTAGGACTCAATCCATTCGTCAACGACAGACTGTAAGAACACAAAACACACACGTTATTTACCGTAATGCAAGACAGACACGTAGACGTGTGTCAAGATCAGTTCACAAAATGTTTAGAACAAGTCTCGGCATCTCGTACCTGCATTGCACTCCTTCCCATCTTTACCACTTCGAATAGCATCATGTTCTCCATGCCATTTTCTTGGTGGTGGCCATTTATCCGGCCTGCTGCCTTTCCTCCTTTGCCTTTCTCCCCTGCTGCCTTCTTGCCCTTCTTCCCCCCCTAAGTGGTACAATGCAGGCGGAAGAAAGGGGTTAAATGGGTGTTCAACAGGTCAAAAGTGTGGACTTGTTTTATTGTATTACTATTATCCTCTTCATTTAGCTAATGGCTTTTATTTCATGTCTGGAATTATTTTAACATTTTGTAAAATACTATGATTTTAAGATAAAGAATTTAAAAAAAAACTTAAAATTATGTTAAAACAATTCTGATCTATAGACAGTGAAAACTATCACAGCTCATTTTTAGCAAACATTTGGACATCATCCTTACCCTGCGTTCACACCGCCGGCGTGTTTAGCTCGCAAAGAGGCACGTTTCAATTAATTTCCAACAGATGCAAGCGTAACTCGGCGACAGAGGGCGGAGCTACGATCAGCGACAGTCTCCCAGCGACAGCGACAGATCCGAGTTGAGAACTTTTCAACTTTATGCAAATTTACAGCGAGTCGCCGGTGACGGAGTTCGTCGACAACCAATGGCAGGGCTCTGTTCTCTGCCTCTCCTTTAGATAGCTATCTTAAAATCCCTCGCTTTTGAAAACATGGACGAGAAACTAATTATTGCGGTCTCCGGTTTTCCCATTATTTATGACGTGTCTCTGGCTGCTTGTTTGCGGTCCATAGTGGAATAGGTGATACTTGACAAGATCCAATACGGTATTTATACACAAACATTTCCCTCCAAAATGTTTATTTTTGCGGGAATGCACAGCATTTGTGCGTTTGATTTGGCGTAATGTCACTGTTGACATATGTGAAACGCTCACGTTTATCGTGCCAGCGACGATAAAGACACGCCCGCCGAGCTGGCGGTTTGGACACTATAGAGGGCTTGGCGACAGCTCGTCAGCGACTGAGCGATTTGCGAGTGGAACACGTCGGCGGTGTGAATGCAGGGTTAAACAGCAATGGGTGCATTACAAAACCAAACAAGTTCTGGATTAGAAAGTTTAGGATAATGAGGTTCTATGTACCTTTCCTTTAGCCGAAATCGCAATCCTTCCATCAGGATCCTCAGAGAAGTCTGTGTCTGAAGAGAAGCGGGTGTCTGTGTCTCTGAAGAGCAAAAGTCACTGTCAGAGTCAGACACAAACCCACCAACAGACCATAGGTGTAGTAATCGCACGAACATGAAAGTGGGCACTTACTGAGGAAAGGGGAAGTCTGACGGTAATTCTGGTGCTGCTATCATTTCTGTAACATCTTCTGGAGAACTGCAACTTGTGACTGGCTTAATATCTTCAATAAATAAATATGAGAAGATGATGCTGCATGTGACCTAAATGGAATGCAAATACAAGAAGAATATGTATAATTAAAAAGTGCTCTAAAATTTAAAAAGCTTTGATTTGTATTCTCAAAGCACACAAGATCATAGACCAGAACACTTTCCTTCCACCATATTGAGAAAGAAGAAAAAAAAAAACTTTCACATGGTAACAGAGGGCGGGCAAAACTGCATCTGTCATGTGCAGCTGTAAGCCAATTGGCTCTCTTTTTTCCTCGCCTCCGTTTTACAGACAACGTCATATATAAGAGCAAGGCACTTCCTTAATATCCAAATATGGCAGTGGCCTTTTACGCCCCACACTGATGTCAACCAATCAAAGAAAAGTATCAACATCAACAAGAAACAGTAGAGAAGGATTGAATTGTTGCAATAATGTGTATATTAGGGACCGACAGAGGTAAAATCATATACTACAAATACAGTTGCACAAGCATTACTTTTCTACATTGAGCCAAACGTTATCAATTGAAAGAAAATGTCGCATATAATATAAAGACAGCAAGGAAGTCTCTAAGTATATCTAATGCACTCCATAAACTTACTCCTCCCTCCCCCATTTCTGCAAAAGTCCTACTGGGTGTGCCTGTCAGTAGTATTACACCGAGTAGTTGCACTGTCTGTCATTCAAAAATTAAGTTACCAGTATTGGTGCAGATCGTCACACACACCGCCGGTTTAACATCAAAGCTAACTGGGTGGCTGTATCCTGCAAAATGTCTATTTCCCAAATAATATTCCGTGTAGTATCCACAAACGATCCTCAAAAAAGGCTATTCCACATACGATATTGCATCACGACTGCAATCCGTAACTGACGTAATTCGAATAATTTCAATCCTACATGTACTGAGTTGCACTTCGAATGAATCATAACGGGTCTATCGTACTGTTGGTGGTAGTTGCGTGACAAGTACACGGGATTATAGGGGTGTTGACTGAAAAGTGGCGCCAAACTAGGTAGTGTGTACAATACACTTCTTATTCCAATTGAACATATTAGTTTAACTTGGCATACAACGAAGTGACCATGTCCGAATGTACTTTATGCAAGGAAATCATACCTCACCGTGCCTGTCAGGTGCTAACAACCCCTACACCGACAAGGGTACGCTGTTCCACGGCGCCTGTCAAAATTGACACCGGTGCGTCGCTACCGTAGCGCTAACTAGCTGAGCAAACTAGCGATGAGCTGCCGAATCCCTTTCCTACGATGAACTAGTTCTACATTTCCATATTACGTAAACAATAAGAAATTAACTTACACACTAGGAAGTGTAGATTGTAATTAATGCGCCGTCGTTAGCACCACAGTAACAAGCTAACGTATAGTAGCTAGTAGTGAGCCCATAATAACAAAACAACGCAAGCTTTACTGTACCGTACTGGTGCAAGCTAACATTAGCTAGCCGCAATGTAGTATCTGTTTCCAAGAACAGCACTAACTTTTTGCAAAACTAGCAATATATAACTCTTGCCAAAATGTATTGGTTAATAGTAACGATGCATGATGAGTTTCTCCCCTAGCTGAAAACAGTATATATCATCCAGTGCTGCTAATAGCTAACGTTACCATTACCTAAAAAAAACATTACGTCCTTGCGTCCTCCATCTTGCCTCGGGAGTTCCAGTAATGTATTGCATAAGCAAGTAATACTTTGTTTATATATAAAAGTACAACAAGGTTATAGGGTATACCGATTCGCGTATTTTAGTTATAAAACACTCATTTAGCGCAACTACGCAAAAACGGCAAGATATCTTCCACACGAAGTAGCTATCTATGGCGAGCTAACAGCACAGACACATCCGCGCTGTGCTCGTCAATGCTAGTCTGGCTAGCGAGCTAACTAGCAAAATACAAATCAACTAACTTCCAGATTGCTCTCCGCCATTTTACAGCTAACTTACCTTTTTGTGAAATATATTTCCGACAGAATCCAAACTTTTAATATTCTTATGATGGTTCCGTCGTAATTTCAACACAAATCTGTAAAGATTGTTTGAAAGTCGCGGTCAGAGGCGGTTTCGGACGTTCTCTCTCACCCCGCTTGCACCGTAGTTCGGTTTGTTGTTTCGACGACCTGATGGGAGGAAATTCTGGTGCAGAGCTGCCACCTTGCGGCCAGAATGGGTCTTGTCAGCCTTCTTTGTGACTAATGTGACATCTTGTGGCAAACGAAAAGAAGTGCAACTGTAAATAACAAACATTTTCGACCGTAAAAGAAACATAAAAAAACGGTATTCCATGATTTGGTGTATCAAACGTTCCTTGCAATGGTCAATGTTTTACAAGTTACTGTTGCTTGATTATTGATCACATATTCATAAAACTGCACTAATCTACATTACATTAAATGTACAAAATGGATTACAAGTATTTAATCAAATTACAAATAATGGCATTAAAAATGCAATATTTTGTATGTAGTAGGGTTTTCTGAGTCATAAAGCAAGCATTGAAGTTAGGATTAGGCTACAGCATCTGAACTAATGGTTAATTGATGTTCGTTTTCTTTGTTCCTATATAGTATTGAACTTAATACACTGCTAAATCACACTATCAATGCATCAATAATATACGATATATAACTACACTAATAATATAACTACACTTAAACCAGTGGCCTATACCAAGATGTAACTCGAGGTTACAAAGGAAAATCAGGGTTGACCAACTCTGCCTGCCTAAATTTGTTACGGTACCAAGACTGGATTTGAAGATGTTAGTTTGTTGACTCTGTGTTAACTTAGTAATGGCCCATGCCCCAGGTTAGAGCTTACTCAATACGTAGAGAACACATTTAACAAATCATTTATTTCACACTTTATTGGTAGCAAAGAAAATAATTGGTATTTTATGCAGGAGGACTCATGACTGGAGTGTTCAACTTTCATAACAGCAGACATTGAAGGAAAACAGAAAGGAGCACATAATTGAAAGAAGATCAAATAAGAATGGGCTAAATACAATAACCTGACTGAATTTGTAATTAGATGCGAAATATATGTTATTAATAAATAGAGCAACAAGTCAAACAAATAACCTAGATTAAGGCACTATTGGCAAGACAATCTGATAAAGTATAATAAGTCCTCTAATGCCTACTGGTTTAAGTAGATATAAACAAACAAATTACATAACGATTTGGTATAATATACATTAGAAACCACTTATGTTTAGCATTAGTGATTGTAAAAATAATATGTCTGTATATTACTCTGTTAAAATGTATTATTAATATATCTATATATACACACATTAAAATTAAGAATAGTGTTAACAGAAACATCACAGGAAGCAGCATTGAAGTTGTCTTGGTCCCAGTCCTTCAGGAATTAGTTAAGAGATGTAAGCCTTGATCTTCTGTGAGATGGCACCACAACATATTGGACACTTTGTAAGTGACTGTGAGCATTCCTTGCAAGTAGCTAGGTGACCACATGGAATGAAGACAATACAGATGTCTCTGTCCATACACACTTTGCACTGCTTTTCCATCTCCAGCTTCCGTAGTTTCTCCAATGGGTCCTCATCTGGAAAATAAATTGAAATTCCCAATTATTACATCAATTTTGTTGCTGAGCAACAGATTAATCATAGTTCAACCGTTGAACTTGTTTAAAGTATTACAAAATAAACAAGTGGTTTAAGATCATATTCATTCCATTTTATTAAGTATTTACAAATGCTGGGTCTTATTTAAATGCCATCAAGCTAGCCATGAGACATGTACCTTGTTCATCTGAGTTGACATTACTGGTCTCTGGGCTTTTCTTGAGGCAGTCCTCCAGTAGTCCCTCTAGACTTGAGTAGCTTGACCCTGTCCGGCGGATTCTTTCCAGGATAGCCCTCTCCACTGTGGTGGGGTCCAGTCCCATTCCTATTGCCTTTTGAGCCATAGATGACTGCAGAACATCTGGGCCATTAATGAAATAACATGTTAAAAGCCCATATTAAACAAGATTGCAAAGAAATTAAACACCAAGACATGCATACATTTTTGTAAGAAAGGTAAATAAGCTAAATGTTACCATTCGGATGAGTAGCAAACCCATTCTTACTTGAAGTCTGGAATGAACAAGAAACAGATAGTTACGATGTGTCAGGCATGAACCAAACTACTTTCTGCAGTAGCACGTTGATTGCAGAACAAGGACATCAGGGTCTAACTGACGAGCAGGTGAAAAAGATAGATTATTAAAGATAACTAATGTGGAGACGACTTTCTACAGTAACCTAGCCTGCCCCGTTTCAATTTGTTTTAAGTGTTCATTTTAAAATAACAACAAGCAAAATCTACCCAAATCCCCCACATTCATTTTACTTAGAATCTGCAAAACTAACATATTATCTTTGCACTTGTATAAAAGGAATTACAACTGATAATTTCAATAACACCAATAGTATTTATGTGTGAGCATCAGAAATAAGGGGATAGAAAGCAAACAGCTTATAGTGCTGACCTGTCGAGGATCTTGTAGCTGAACCCCGTTGATAAATTCCTGTCCCTTTTCTGTCAAAAGAAAACCACACCTGGGCGGAAAAACAACAAAACACTAGGAGTCAAATATAAACATTGTGTATGTCCACATTACATGTAGGAAACAGCATTAGCACAACATTGTGTATGTCCACGTTACATGTAGGATACAGCATTAGCACAACATTGTATGTCCACGTTACATGTAGGATACAGCATTAGCACAACATTGTAGTAACACATACCCAGGGTAGTGCTTTGCATGTTCCTCCCAAGGATCCTCCTGAGGCTGCCAGCCTTTTAATCCTCCACCACAGTGGAAACACAACACCCTGTCTCCAGCTCCTTTATGTGAGACAGGCAGTTCACCCATAAACACAGGGTTCATGTACCCGAAACATTACCTGTCATTGCTACTACTGCAGTATGTATGTATGTATACACACACACTGAAAATATATTATTATGAATATTATTATTTAAATTCCGTGTACACACACACACACACACACTTTGAAATGTCACCAGTAGCAAACCAGAGCAAAGTCCACATTGGATGAACTTTGAGCAGAACTTTGAGCAGGTTTTGCTGGCAGCTGAGTGTCCATGACATGTTTACACTGTGTTGATGGAAAAACAATAGGCTCATCGGTGTTGCAATATTTCATCACTGTCCACATAACCGTGCGTTCATTACACACCCTAGTTGAGTTGAAGTCAATGCAGGTTATTATAGGCAGAAAAGGGTAGTGTGTGCATGTATGTATGTATGTATGTACACACACACACACACACACACACACACACACACACACACACACACACACACACACACACACACACACACACACACACTCAGGACAAGTACCTGCGCTGTAGAAGCCAGCTGTGGCCAATCTGGCATGGTCGATGGGGAGCAGGACACCCGTGAAGCTATTAAGCCTCTGCTCAAAGCTGCTCATATCAGGCAAAGCCAGGCTGGCTTGTCTGTTTCCCCCATCCTCAATTAGTGGACGTCCCTGGGATGGGATGTTGCCGACATCGTGGCCAAGAATGAAGAAGCAGTTTGGGAAGTGTTTTGCATGTTCTCCCCAAGCTGTGTCCCCCACTTCCCAACCTGTCAGTATGCCTCCGCAGCAGAAACACTGTGCCCGGTCCCCTGTGCCCGAGTAGAAGAGGCCAGCCTGGGCCAGATCTCGAGGTCTGACTGCGGCAGACCGCCAGCCTTTGAAAGTCTGTAGTCGGGCATCCTCGTTGGCCATGTGGGGGACCATGGGGTAGAGGGACTCATCGACGACCTCTCCTCTCCGCAAACGGAACTCCATGTCTTCCGCCGCCTCGTTGTAGGAGCCGTTCCAAACTGAGGCGTCGGGGCAAGAGCTGTACCGGGGACGGTGGACGCAGCTGAGAAACATACAAGATGGTGAAACCTGTCAAATGGAACAAACATGAGATCAAATAGAATGCATGCGGTTAGTAAAGAAAACACACACTGTATTATTGTGCTTTTCCTCGAACACCTACCTCTATGTGCCTCTCAACGGGCACGTCTCCCCCTTGCCAGTTTTCGACAGTCTTCTGGCAGCTGAAGCAGCGAACCTGGTCAGCGTGGCCTGTGAAGTAAAAACCAGCCCTGGCAAGCCTCTCTGCTGACACGTGCTGGGATAGGCTAGAGCCATGGAACGAGTCCAGGCGACTGTTCATTAAGGACCAGTCCACTGAGTTATCCGCCTCCAAATCACTGTTCCACCTGTGATCAGTCATGCTAGTGCAGGTCTGGGCGCTGCTAAGTGTGAAGAATGAATAACTGTCCTGAACAGAAAAAGACAAGGAAATATAAGTCTTACCATTGTGGATTGGCACACAATGATATCTGTCAATTAACAGATGACACCTCCGTAAATATAAGAGTGAGTCTCTGCAGCCTGTTCATTTAAACGGAATGTATGAATAAAGCTGCCGAGGTGCAGTGCATGACGGGTGTGGCATTATTTGGGCACGGTTTCTTTAAGAGTTGGTGACATGGACGCGTGAACATTCTGTTCTAAGGGAGATGGGTCATCTCAAACACAGAAGTACCGTACACACACTTCACGTGAATCTTTATCGATTCTTAATCAGGAACAAACAAAGGCAGAATACATTAGAAGTATATTGAAAAGTTAAGAAACATTAAAAATGACAGCCATGATGATCCTAGAGAACACCTACAGACTACTAACAGCAGGCCTACATTATCACCTCATGTTTCTTCGTAATGACAGTGCACCGTGATGTATACTTTATATCAAATGTTATGCCAACAATCTCCATTTTAACTAGACTTCATTTGCATGGTAAAGACGACACTCACTCCGGACACATGCACACTTTGTTCCAATTGTGTGCTACAGCTTCATAGTTTCAAGAATAGTCACGATATTAAAACAATGAGTGTTAACATGTAACATACTGTACGTGTAGCTGCCTATAAATTGATTTTGAAGTAATCTTAGCTGGTGTTTCTACTATACCAATGTATGGTTATATCATAGATTTTACCTCTATATCGTATTATATTACGTTAGTGGTAACATCAAATAAAACAATCTCTGCCTAACAGATGGTCCGTGACGTTGGCCACCATGTTGTTGCTACTTTGTAGCAGTATAGTTCAGTACATTTCAACCATTTAGATTACATTTAGAAATTACGACGATGTAGTAACGTAAAGAATATACATTATCCTACGAAACGAACAGTCACAATTGTAAACTGCCATTAATTGTGCCGAGGATTCTCAACATTTAAAACGTTGTCCTTGACATTAGCGTGTTAGCTAAATTTGAATAGAAAACAAAAGGAAACTCACCTTCCGATGTCTGTATAAGGCTATTTGTCTCACAATGTGACGTCCTCTACTCACCGATGTGAATTTGACATTAATACACTAAGTACAGAATTGTTCATAGAATTTCATACACAACGGTATTTACCAGAAGAAAGCAGTATATAACATATAGCCTAGTGCGCATGTCATCTGCACCTATATGGGATGAGAATCCTGCCACAATTCGAAACCGAATCAGGTTTGAAAGGTCGTAACTTGGTGTGAAACCTCGAAATCTAATTTGTATGCACGAAAAAAAAAATTCCAATCTCTGAAAAAACTACTTTGTATATGAGTTTTCTTTCTGTAGCACCGTGGCTCTCGTTTTACGGTGTTACGAATAAACATTTTCAGAGTTTCTAACTTGGCAGTGTTCTCCCGACACATTTGCTTGTTTTGGTTTGAAACCTCATAAAGGTTGTTCTGAAAAACAGAGCGCATATATGGAGGACCAGGACTGCCACAATACAAAATAAAAAAATAAAATAAAAT
>JAODOY010000002.1:3485644-3502705 GCA_025399855.1 Forbesichthys papilliferus | reverse complement strand
TACGTGTGTGTGTGTGTATTTAATTTAATTAATAAAAAAAAAAAAAATTGAGGATGCCTTGAGATAATAGGGTAATAATCCATATTGTAGCTAATTTCAGTGTTGAGTAATGCAAATACATTGGCCTACTTGCAGCAAAGCATTGCCTACAGTTAAAACAAATAGACGAAAGTTACAGTAGAAAAACAATGTCTAAGACTACCGAAATAGGTTTTAATAAGTTTAATGTTGATTGAAACCAACTATGCTCCCAGATTCAAAGAACAGAGAAAACGATGTAAACATCATGCCAACATTACAGGTGTAGGCTACTGTATCTGAAAGTGGTCAATCAACACAGCAAGAATGGCTGTACCAGACCTTTTAATAAATATATGGATATTGTGTGTACATGCTGGTTTTGTCTCCACCCAATGCAAATATACAGTATGCTCTGTTTGTGTCATCACCCACTGTTTGTAAAAGTGAGCCTGGACATTTTCATTTCCTTTTATGTCGAGACTTGTTACCAAACTATACATGGCTGTGTGTATGGTTAATACTTTTCCATATAAGCTTTCACTGAGGTTGAGTTTCAGCCGGAAGTTTAGTGTTTTCTGTGATGACTACATTACTATTGTGGAAATAATGTTAGAATTGCTCATTGATTACAGCAACAAATGACTACAGCATACAGTCTAACAATCTAACTAGCCAACCAATCAACAAGCAGGATTTCCCTCTGCAGGATGGAATACTGTATGCCTTACACATTCTAATTGGAGATATGAAAACAACCTTCCATATTGTTCTAGCTTCCTATTGTAACCCTTTTATTTGTCACATTCAGTTGACATAGAACCAAGGTTACAGACCTGTAGGCTTATCAATACAAGGACCGTTAATGTAATGGTCAGGTTTCCTGCTTATTTATGAGTACAATTACCTGCAGCAAGCATGTCATGTAACTGGTGCAAATAAGGGCCTGTATTGTTTGCAATAGGGTGTATAGAGTAACCCCATAGTTGCAGAGTAGACCACTTGCTATTTTGGTTGAAGGACACTAAGGCCATGTAGGCTACTGTAAGATATTGCTTGGTTATCATTTCATGAGCACTGGGGCAAGCACTGGCTGATGGTTAACCAAGTGCCACCTTGTCTGTGAAACAGATAATAGCTAATATGTCTTGCTCTTTTTGATTTCTCTACTAGGCTTATTTCTTAACTCATGAGTTAATCAGTCTTATCATGTTATCAACCACACTGTATCGCCTTTGCATTAGGATGCAGAGATTGACCTGTGGTGATATTTGTACTAACAAATAATGCTGAGCGATATGGTCAAAAATATTATCACAATAAAAAATGTCATATCAGTCCATATCTATAATTATCCAGATGAATGTCAATTACATTTATTACATTAATTCAAGTCTAAAGGCTGAATTATGCTCCTGGGTGAACATATTTATGGCGCAGTAGCTCATCGTAATTATGTTTCTACAATTTACAACAGGATTAATACAAATGTGTCCCTCTTTCTGAGGGACCCTCTAAATAACCTTTAGTGAAATATTTAACTTTAATAACTTTAACTTAGGGCCTTACTATAACTAATATACTTTAATAAGTTATATACAGTATATTGTACTTCCTGTCAACTAAATAGTGAATTAACTTTTTTCAATAGATACATTTCCGGAGCTTTTATTTTGAAGGAGATTGGTGTGTATCCTGGTCCTCCGGTGATAGAGAAGAGACTGTCATCGTTTTTAATCAGAGTTTAGAGAAAGGAGACGACTTGGATTACCAAAAAAACGAACACTGCTTGGCAATATGTTTACCATTTGAACCGGCTATTACAGTTCAGTCTATTACATTTTCAGCCTGCCTCTATTCCCGATCGTTTAACTATTCTGTGGTTTAAGCGCTATACACTGTCGCTGTGTAGCATTCTCTGACAGAAATAGTCTACTGGTAGTCTCGCAGAGCCAGCTTTCCTTAGTGATGTGCACATCAATAACTACATTAGAGTAACATAGGCTATTGTTCAGAAACCGTAAACGGATTAGAAATCGTCTGCTTAAATATTGTGTTGATTAACTTAACCTAAACATTGCTCATTGATGAAGTCGCACTTGCGTGTCATACCAAAATTGTATCCCCTGCCGGAAACGGGTTGCCGTTTTTGGTAGATTATTAGCAGTGTAAATATTATACCAGCCAATGCCATGTTTTACACTGTAAAAAAACAAAACAAACATAACTGGCTTAGCATGTGAAATGCATATTGCTTTCATTACAACGTATGGACATTTATCTTTATTTATATAAAGTCTACTGCATAATAAATTGTGTATTTAATGTAATGAGTGTTAGTCAGGTCAGAATGTCTGAAATCTAATATGATTTTGAAGTTATTTCTTGAAACAGCACAATATTGAATTGGTGTGTCAATAATTGACGACCTACAGTGTGAAATTGCAAGTTTGTCTGTTGTGATTTGCTGAGTTTCGCTTGTGCCACCTTGTCAAACAATATTGCACCTTGGAGCCACTCCTTGTTTTTGGTTGTAAAGTTATTGTTCATGGATGTTTAGTTTCTCTGATTAAGCGACAAACTCTAATGGCTGCTGATTGCTGTTAGTGCTGTATTTCATTCCCTTGTGAGAAACGAGGTAAAGTGTGGCCACCTTCCTGATTAGACTTTAAAGTGGATGAGGTGGCAAGAGATGTGATTAGGTGGAGGTATAGAGAGATCCTAGGTAACACTTGCATCAGATGGTGCCCTTTTGGAAATGTTGTGAACATATAGCTGGACACAGAGGGATTGACTGCATAATGTGACTCCAGAGAGTGCTTAATTGTGTGTACACAATGCAGACACACACACACGCACGCACACACACACACACACACACATGATGGCAGACTGTAAGAGACTCTAGGCTTCTTTCTGAAGGATACTACAGGGGCTTGTTGAGGATTAAATCTGCGACCACTCTTAACCACTAGTTTTCCACACACATTACTTGACATCTACTTTGACAAAATATTGGTTTTAAGAGTTGACATTCCTGCATGCAAACCTGTTTTAGTCTGTTTAAAGGCATTATGATGAACTTTCAAAGTGGTTGGTAAACCAGATAAATTCTTTGATTTCCCATAAGCCCTATTGCCACTTGGCCTAATGGTTACCTTGACTCTGGTGCTGCACATGTTATTTTTGAAGATATTTGTTAAAGACTTATGGCAGCAGTGGCCAGGTGCCCTTTTATTCCTATTACATAGCCTTCCCTATATATTTTTTACGGTGACCCTTTTTACGGTGCAAAACAAATGTACATTTAAGAAAACATTGCAAGAGTAAAAACACATTTACAAATACTAAGTATTTTTACCAGTCCTGCAACACATTTCCAAGTTGTGAAAAACATTTTACAAACAGAGAATGCACAATTGACATGTGTCAAGTTTGATGGAAATGGTGGGGGTAACAGAGAAGTACTTAACCCTTTTGTGTCAGTCAAACTGTTTTGTAAGGATATTCAACGTGATGGAGACAGAGCGCATTAAAGCCACGCCTACGCCGAAGGGGAAACATTCCATAGCTCTCCATTGACTTAAGCGTTAAGATAAGCTAACGTCATTTATGACTGATGCCAATAAATGTAAACGTACCTAAAAGCTGTTGTGTGACAGGATGCACTACCGACAAGGTAACAAACCCAAAATTATGTTTGCATAACCTATCGAACTTGTGGGATCCTAATACTCAATATGCCCACGTGCGGTGACTGGTTGTTATAGCGTGTCAAAAGAATAATTTAGCATGATGAAATATCAGGTAAAGCATTTGGAATACGGTTTGTGTCAACCTAGGCGATGTTGTCAATGCAATATGTGTGTCTATTGCCTGTTTGCAGTTTGGTCTCCTATTCTTCTTCTCCGATACTTTTTGTTAGACAGGTTATGACACCCGAGGGTTTTTAGAGTATAACATGTTGCACACTGCCTAGACAGTGAAGGTACTGATGGTCGGGTAGGGTTTAGACTACCCATGACATCACAAACTCTGTGAAAAGTTTTTCCTAGTCCTGTTGCAAGGTCTGTTCCTAGTCTCTTTTCGTTAAACCTGCAATTTGTAAGTGCATCACAAGCTTGTAAAAGTAGTTTTTAGTCTTCTAATGTTCTTTTTTTATTTTTTATATGTAAATTAGTTTTGCACTTCAGTGCTACAGTAGGATTTTATTTGTATATTTACTTGTACTTTTATTTATTGTTTAGGTAACTGTTCAGTGCACAGATGAATTTTGAGCAGCCCCCTCCATACCCTGGCGCGGGCCCCACCGCCCCTCCCCAGGGGTACCCACCACAAGGCTACCCAACCCAGGGGTACCCTCCACAGGGCCACCCTCCTCAAGGTTACCCCGTCAACATGGATCAACCGAACCCAGCCTACCCCAACTACCCTCCAGGACCCATGGGTCCCGGAGGGCCCTACCCTGTGCCCGGACAGCCGCCGTACCAGGGATACGCTGGGCAGCCACAATTTGGGTGGCAGGGGGGGCCACCCCCTGGAGCTATGTATGGAGAACCTCCCAAAAACACAGGTGAATGCCATTCTACATCATTTATAGGGAATGCACGATATTTTAGCCATGTGCCGGTATTGGTCGATAATTTGTCTTGTTGACTGTAATTGGCCTGTAGTCAGCCTATCTAAATTGGAAAAGATACAAAAGGTGGTACTATGATACCACCCATAACAGACACTGGTGGACAGAACTCTGGATGTGGTTCTTCAAATAAGTGAAAGAAAGAATTGCTATCGGCACTGGCTATCGGCCAAATTGTTATTGTAAACATTGGTTTCTCTATCTGCTCAGAATGTTCTAATCAATGCATCCCTAATATTTGTTACCTTGTGTAAATTTCCATTTTGCTGTGGAGACCTTTGGAATCAGGAAGCTGAAAGCGGAGAGATTTGCTATGGAAAATGGGCTGGCTGGGACTGAAAAATCTAAGCCAAGTTTTATATGAAGTGCTTATATAATGCATCTGGCAGGAAGAGCAACACTGCACATTAAAATTAAAGCACACACTTTAAGAAGGAAAATATTCAACCGTGTTAATGCAAAGCAAGCAGAATATACTTTGACAAGCTAATGCGTTACTGGTCTCGGATTTGGGAAACAATAAGCTTCTTTTGTCTGGTCAGGCAGACTACAGTAAAAAATTCTAAAATGGTCATGTGTCATTTTGATTAAACACTTAACTATTTAATATCGAGGCAAGGCTAATGGTTAACTATTTTAAATTATTGTCACACATATCAGAGACAAGAACTGATAAGCAGCAAACTGGCCTTTCATGTTCTTAGGATATCATTTGGTCACCTAGGTAACATACCTATGACCTGACTCCCCCTCCAACCTTGTTAAAATTTTGATGAGCATTTGCTTCTGCCTTAATGATTTATTAAACACAAGATGAGCAACATGTTTTTTCTTTTCTAATTTCTCCAGTGAAATATTAGGCTAACATTGTTGTTTGGCATAATGTGTTGTAAATGATGAAGCCCTGACAAGTATTCCTTTCACATTGTTTTGAAAGTCTATTCATGAGATTAGCGGGACTATTTGTATTATGCTTAACATACAATTTAATTGCGTGTTGACGTCATCGGTGAAGCTCTTTCAAGACTACCCTGACTTTCACAGTAATCCTTGACTACTATAGCCTTATACGGCATTGCAGGAGTGACATTCTCAGCAAATGGCATACTGAGGGCAACCAAAAGCCATTGCAGGGAAAATGTAAACCTAATCTTCTCCGTTCAGAAAATGACTGATGGCTCATGTAACAAATGGTCAATTCTGTTGCTGAAAGGCTGTGTTCTACTCTCCTGTGCCCCATTGTCCACCCCCCTGACAACCTTCTGTCTATCCACCGTTTATCTGCAGTGTATGTGGTGGAGAACCAGCGGAGAAATGATAGTGGAGACACATGTCTGACAGCTTGCTGGACAGCCCTCTGTTGCTGCTGCCTCTGGGACATGCTGACATAATGCCTGCCAACCTGTTGCCCCTTCATCTTCTCCCATTTCTGTGCCTGGAACTCCCCCCCCCCCCCTCCCCCCCTCCTCTTCCTCCCTCACTGCCTTTTATCCTTGCATATACCCAAACTTGTCTCATTCACCACATTTGCATGTTAAAGGCCAATGCTGGCCCTTTCCCCAGAGAAGTGTAAAAGTCTCAACCCAGAGCTCTCATCTGTCTTGTTGTGTCCTCAGCCCTGAACCTGTTCACTCAGGATATGTTTAGCAGCTCAGCAGCAAGTTAGCCCCTGGAGGACTAGCTTGCTGCTTGGCATACCCGAAGTGTCAAGCTCTGTACAGTAATATTACACCAACACACGTACACAGTGCAGATATATTGCACACGTGTTTATACAGCAAGCACGTACTAACACACAAGCACCTACACATACTACTGACTATACATACTCAAGGATCTCGGGCTCACGTAACGTGGAGCTCTCCTTTGCACTTTACAATCGTATTACCTTTGTAAAATACATAATCTGCCTCTTGCTCCAAACACAACCCCTCTTCCCCTACCCCATGCCTCCACCCTGGTAGATACTGTACCTCCCTGGAGCCTACTCCATTACCAGGACCCAAACCCACAATGGCTACACGACTGTTGGATGCCAGTGAGATGCAGGGTCAGGGTCCTTTTTATTGAAAAGTTGACGCTTGAAATTGATTTCCTAATTTGCACATTCGCTATATGTCAATTGGTAAATGGTACAATAAATAGAATGCATTTTGACAATTTTAATTTGTTTGATTACTGTAACTGCCTTGCTTTTTCATGCCAATCCAGATATATAAATGGTTTTATATTATTTATACGCATTCCTTAACATAATTCCTTGAAAGAATGTGATAATGGAATTGTTATTCAAACACATTGTTGGATATCTTTTGCTTAACTTGAGAATCTTGCATTAAAAATCTTAATTTATCTGTGAAAAGTCAACATTGTCATTTGTTGATTTTCAGATGTTTTCATGTGAGAGATTAAGGCATTGTTTTCCTCAGTGAAAGAACAACTTCCCTAGGAATAGTGTCTACAGCACCCACAGTCCCTTCAATCACATTGTGTCAATCCACTTATTTTCATTACAATGCAAACGTAATGCTTTACACACATACAAATACAAAGGTGCTGCAATGCGTTGAAACGGTTCAAACTAGTTAGTGTATCTACGTTTACATAATATGTTCTGTTTGTGCTGTAAACAATTCAAAATAATTGTTTTGATAGTGATCCAACCCAGAGAAACTGAACATTGTATGGTAAAAAGCAAAACTTTTCGAATCTAAATTAGATGCTGCCACTTATCTCTAATTATATATTTTAAGGCTGTAAACTATATTGAGCTCATAGTGGTAACGTCATGCAACAATGTATTTGTCGTTTTCCCATGGTTGTAAAGTAGAATTGGTTGAATGTGTAGCCACAACAGAGTCAGGTGATCTAAATTATTTATCAACACATCAGCTTGTTGTCAGTCACATGCCTTAAGGGTGGGAGGACTGGTCTACCCACTTGTTTCCTACTGATTGCTGTTACAAAGAATGTATGGTTAGTGATGTACCATTATGTGATATGGAGGGGGTCCCTATAATCTCTTAAACAGGGTTATAGACCATAACACTATCACAGTCAAAGTCAGTATGCAACCTAACAATCTCTCACAGGCCCTTCAAGATATTAACTGAACTATTCTTGAGAGTTTAGACTTCAGCAAAGAATATCACAGATGAGCTTTCCAAATACCCACACGAACCTTGTGGCAGTAAGCGCATGTCATGTAAACAGTGAAACTGGCCAACAACAAAATTAATGAGAAAATCATTTAAACACCAGGAACGCCAAAGCAACATGCTTGAAGTAAAGTACTTTTTATTGATAAGGTTCTCAGAAGAGTTCTCGTTCCAGTGAGTTCCAGTAAAGAATCATCCTTTGATAATACTGATTTGGTACATTATGACATCCAGCACGAGTCTCTTCACAGTGAGAGGGATCCATTACTGCTACCGCTGTTGGGACCTATGACAGTAATATCTCTGCTTTCAAACCATAAAACAGTCAAAAACAACAAACTGGGCATCAATATTGTAGATATGATATTTGCGTGTCACAAAACTCTAGTAGTAAGACCAGCTATAGATTTCGCACATTACAAGCCACTTCCTCTTAGAAATATAAAACTTGATATTCTGAACAATATTCTACTGTGCTGCATAAAGGTAGGTCTATACACTGTACATCAAGATATATTTAGAGAAAAAAAAAAAAGATTTCACAGTTTTAAAGACTTTATTTAAAGTATAAACCATTTTAAAACACTTTATTACATAAATTATTCTTTTTAGAGTGTCTATTATTTGCCTTGCAGCAACTTCAAATGAATACAAAAACATAATGAACATTTATTACATAATTTACCAAATAAAATAAACTCATCTGCTAATGTTCATTTTGAATACAACTGGTGACTCCATGATTGTCATAGTACTAAGAATAATACATTAATAAATAAAAGAAAATCAATAATAAAGTAAATTAAATAGCTCTTGATACTAACTTAACATGTTTTCTGGACATTTTGAAGTGTGTTTTTTGATCGTTCTGTACAGAAGTGCCTCGGTGAAAGTCTCACAATTCTACTGCGACTGAAACGTACAAAACTACGGCATCTACAGTATACGCAACATCCTGAAATTTAGTGACGTCTGACACATATGTAGTATTATGACTCTTCTCCCCATTTCAAAATTAAAAAATGTTGTGTTATACCACTGTCCACCAATATAGCCAATATTTTTTAACAATTTTTTTATATCTTGTTTTTATGTTTATGCTTTGTTCAACGACGCAAGTAGTTAGCATGTTGCCAGTTCGGTTACCGGCTGACTCGTGAGCAGAGGACAGGCTTGTGGAGTAAAATGAGAGGCCTGAGACAGGGAGATGACTCATAGTGTTGGACAGCGTTTACCTTGCGTTGTTTGGAGCCACGTGAAAATGTTCTCCTTTGATCCTTACTTGTGATTGGTCTTAGTTTGGAGTGGCTTTGCCTCCCATTTGGTCCCTTTGCCTACATTTTCATTTAGACAAGCCCTCGCATACAAACCCAGTGTATCGCACATCCACTAATCTGTACAATAGCTGTCATGGCCGCTCTCAGCGTGACCCAAAAAATATGGGCAAAAATATTCATATCTTTTTTAAAAAGGGGATTTTTCTTATTCATTAAGCAACAGGTCTGTTTTTCAAAGTTCATCAGTGCTTTTTCAGTTATTCAAAGTTTGTAAAAAAAAGAAAAAAAAGAAGAAACACTTGACTAAAATCTAAATTGTTTGCCTGTGGCAGTAAAATGAACAAAAACATGTTTTTTTTCTGTCAAGTTCTTCTTTTCAAAAGTCCCTGCAGCGTTCTGTGAGTAACCCCGTTTGTTGGTTATTTCTCCGTGGGATTTTCGGAGTCGGGACAAGGAGGCTGGGTGGAAAGGTAAAATAAAAGTGGACGAGAAGGGTGAAAAAGTCTGCCCCCTAGAGTCCAGGGAGGCTGTTACCTCTTTCCCATCTCATTCTGTCTGAGGAACTGGATGTTGTTGCTGCTGTCAGCCAGTTCTGGGTACTGCTCTACAGGCAGTATATAGTAGCCGTCGTAGCCTTGCACCCTTCCTGTAGTTAGCAGCTGCTGTCTCTCGCCCTCCGTCCACAGGCGGCTGCCCTCCTTCCCGTCCCTGGCTCTCTGCTGCTCCTTGGCCCAGGCCCCGGCCAGGGCCCTCTGCCTGGCTAGCTCCAACAGTCTTACCTTCTCCTCGTCCACCACGTCCAGGGCTAGCCCATAGCGAATGCTCAGCGCTAGCGACGGCACGGCAAACTCCACCGTCGCCCCTCTCCTCGAGCGGCTGCTCACCGTCACATTGATGCCGCCCTCCAGCGCCTTGCGCCCGTTGGTGAGCCCCAGGGCCAGCAGGTCGCTGTCGGCAGAGCCCACTTTTACCAAAAAGTGGCAGTCTTTCCCCTCCTGGGTGTAATGCGTACCGTCCAGATAGAGGGCACCGTTGAGCACCAGAGCCACCTTGCGGCTGTCGTCGCTAGCCATGGCCGACACGCCGGCCACCACCCGGCCCTCCTTAATCGCCAGCATCACTCCGCGGCCTATGATGGGAGTGCTGGTTCCAAACCAGTGGCCCGGCTTGTCCTTGCATCCGCGACGCTCTTTGTTAAGCAGGCGGCCCTCCAGAGCCATGAAGGCCTGGTTGTGGCGCTCTGCTTCTTGCTGAACGCCAGTGAGCAGCTACGCAAGAAGACAGGCATTAAAAACTAACTAAACCAGCCTGAAAGGTGTTTAACACACACTAAATAAGCAAGTTAAGGCAAATACATTCACAGTGGAGGCCAAGGACGTCCCCTTGGTAAACATACCTGTCCGTTCTCACAATGCTGTGTGGCCTGCAGCTCATATGGCGGTTCTACGAAATAGAGGGAGTGGCGAGGGAACCCGGGGATTATGTTGCTGAGCTGGAAGCCAAACATCACCAGCCAGCTCTTCACATCTAGACAAAGGTACCAGGGTGAGTGAGGTAGGAAATATATCAGAAGGCACACAAACCGGGCTATCTATTAGGGTTATAGTACATGCTAGGGTTGAAAGATATTGACAAAATACTGATTATATAAACAGCAATGTCAATTTCATTTACATTTTTTGAGTAAAAACACAAACGTTATGGGACAATGCACCAAAATAAATTCATAAAATCAAAATAATTCTTCTTATGTCAACATATGGGTTTATTTCAACTGACTGGTCGGGCTGGTCCAACAGTAATTTTAAGCTACCAAATAGGCACTCTTCTTGGCCACTAATGTTTCCTCTTTGATCTCCATTGTGTTGTATTTTCTGTCTAAATCGAACTGAACTAAGCCACACAGCCAAGGGATGCATCTCTCCACAAAATAAACAGAATATTGCATACTTTCTGCAACATTATCGATATGATATTGCACAACGTGATAGCTATTGAGACAATATATTGTGCACCCCTAGTACATGCGTACATTAATAAAACTCCTGCCATACCTGTGACATAATTTTTGACGTCCAGCATATCACTGAGAGGGTTGTTGTTCTTAAACATGTACAGGTTAAACGGAGCAGGGTCCCTTCCTATCTTGGGCCAGACGGCGTAGTCAGGCGATGTCCAGCGGCCTGCCAGGACATCATAGTCTCGCTGGGTGAAGTGCACTAGCTTGGTCAAAGCGTCGTAGAGACCGCCGTGGAATCCAACCACCAGCTGGAACTCAGGGTTTGAGTCCAGGTACACCTCCCCATAGGCGGTGTATTGCACCTGGATAACACAAGCATACAGTTGGCATCTTTGTAGCATGATTCATTCCACGCAGAAGTGTTATGCGGGGATAAACACTGGCTATCTGTGTTGCTAGAGCTGGGAGGAGCACCTCAGTGACACATCAGTAAAAAGGAAGGCCTGTCGAAGGGGTTTAAACCCCTTTGACAGGCCTCCTGGTAGAAACATAACTGGCCCAGTCACATATACTTCTTGTTGTGGACATAGAAGCAGGACTAAAAACAGCAACCTGACAAATGTTCTTTCTAAAAATACCAATGCCATGCTCAAAGTACTAACACTCCTTCCACAGACTCTGACAGACAGACAGTCTGTCCCACCTCACTGCTGGCCTGGGGGAGTGGTCGTCATCGGCTCAATCCAGAACAACTGCAGTTCTGTCATGTTGGATTCAAGGGGACACGAATAGAGAGTCATCACTTATGCTTAGCACATTACCTGTTTGATCATCTGACCATTGCTGCTGAAAACAGCCAGCGGCGTGCCTGTGTTGTCTGAGGCAATGTAATACTCCTCACCGCTGCTCACCTCCATGGCAAACAGATGGCCCTAATCAATGACACACACACTTAATGGGTTATTCATATTTCCTTCTATTAGCTGGAGATCTACTGCTCTAGCAGTTAAACTGAAACACACAGCACCAGTTCACACTACAGCTCCTACCTGCAGGTCATAGTAAAGGGAAGAGATGTCTGAGCTGGAGTGGTTGAAGATGTGCGTGACCCTGGCCGGGTGGTTGAGGTCTGCGTAGAAGAACTGCAGGTGCTGTCCCAGGCTGTTCCTGGTGGAGACCCTGCGGCCCAGCCCGTCGTAGTGGTACTGGACGCTCCAGCCGCCCGGCCCGCGGTTGTAGGCGCGCGTCAGCTGGCCCTTGGAGTTGTAGTCGAAGACGTCGGAGCCACGCTGGCTGAGGAAGCCATCCTCGTCCAGCCGGTACTGGACGTCCCCCAGGCGCGTGATGCGGTCCCGGAGGTCGTAACGGAGGGGCATAATTCGGGCACTGTTCCCCGGGTTCAACAGATGGAGGTTGCCGTTCAGGTCATAGCTGTAGCGCCAAGTGGACCAGTCGTTCACCTGACCAGCAGAGAAAAGAGATCCTCACTGGCACAATGCTACATCAGGACACGCACCATGAGATACCATCCATCCATCCATCCATCCATATTCATCAGCTTATCCGTATTCGGGTCGCAGGGGCAGCAGCTCCAGCAGGGGGCCCCCAAACCTCTCTTTCCCAAGCTACATTATCATGACATACACCTAATTCAATTTATTTTTAAGTGCATTATGATCCTAGTTTCAAGTGAAGGCAGAGTATAGTCAAGTGGTCTGGAATTTTAAAACCTACAGATAATTTCATTGGACGGAATCATTTTAACACACTAAACTAAATACTAAATACCTGTGTAGCTTCACTGTTCAACTTCATCTTGTAACTGTACTCACTTAATGCCGATTTGGATGAGAAGTGTCTGCTAAACGACAATTGGAATTCAAGTGGTGCCACTCGGTTGCTCAAGGATACTTACAGGCCCGCATTTGGATGAAACCCAAGACCTTCTCAACCCCGCAGACCACTCTGGTCCAATTAGCACTTAGAATATGCACCACAGCTGTAAGACCATTAGGCAGAAACACGCTTTAATGATGTAGCACCCAAAAAACTCACCTTGACACCACTAAGCTGTCCGTCTCCATCGTACTCATAGCGGTATTGAGTAGTATTGGCGTAGGGCCCGATCTTCAGCTCTCTCTTCACCACTCGGCCCATGCTATCATACTGCACGGTCATCCAGTACATTAGCGAGCGGAAAATCTCATACTGGACCTCCTTGATCCGACCGTGGGTGTCAAAGTGCTTGCTCAGTGTCATGACAGCTGTGGTGATGATCTGGTTGATGTCGTAGTAAATGACCCCAAACTTTCCAAAGTGCTCCACCTGCAGGAGGGAGGGGGAAACGTTGAGATGGTTAGAAAGTGTAGCCCATTTCTCCTTGCTTATTTTTTCATCTGCCACTTCCTTCATACATCTGAAGGAATATGCTGTTGGTGAGCAATCGCTCAATAATTGTTGCCTGAAATAGATTTTCAGACGATTCCCCCCAAGCTGTTGCCATGACAGCAGTTAAATTCTCTGCCAATTTAAATTCCATGGGTGCGCAACACAGGACTGTGTCTCATTAGCAAGCAAAATGTTCCCCCATAAACTACCCACCCCCCCCCTTCCCCTCCGCTCTTCCCCCCCTCCAACACCTTGCCGGAGATCTCGTCGTAGCGGTACAGGTCGACGGGCAGCGGCGTCTCGCTAATGACCGGCTTCATGCTGGCGATGCGGAAGCTGTTGTCGTGGTAGGTGTAGTCGAAGCGTGCGTTCACCATGCCCTCCAGGCCTTCCTGGTTGAAGCGGTAGATCAGCTTGTCGATGAGCGGGCCCATCTTGCGGTAGCGCACGGTGCAGGTGAACGCTCCGCTCTGCAGCGTCACCATCTTTAGCACGCCGGCCGTCTCGTCGTAGCCGAAGCTGACGGCGGTGCTGTCGTACACGATCTCCGACAGCTTGGCCAGCTTGCCGTACTTGTAGAGGACCCGGCGGCCCGTGCCGAGGTAGTGCGTGGCTTGGGGTCGCCCGTCCTCGCTGAAGTCGTGGATGATGGACGCGTTGCTCTCCGGGGGGTTGTAGGTGTTGCGGATGTAGCCCAGCGACACGTGCGTGAACATGGTGTGGCGCGCCACGCTCGGCATGGTGACGGCCGTCACGCGGCCAGACGTGTCGAACTCGAAGATGTACTGCCGCTGGCTTTGCAGCAGGAGCACCATGGACTGAACACACAGAGACAGACACACAACGATTTAAACGATTATTACCGTCTGGCACTTTTCATAGGAAATACATGACTACCCATCTGTGAAATAGGAATGAAAGTCTCCCCCCACACCCCCCCCGACTTTACTCATTCGAATCTTCATTATCGTAAAAAATGATATATAATTGCACCCAAAACTTTCGGTGTCTGTGCCTCGAGGGAAGCTGATGATTAAGTAGAGGGAGGTCGGTGATAAATGCAGGGCTCACTTTATCCAGGTAACTGTAGCTCCACACTTTGCCGTCCACAAAGGAGCGAGATAGGATGCGCCCCTGGGGGTCGAACTCGGTGCGCTCGCTCATGCTGCCTCGCTGGAGGCCCACCAGCTGCCCGGTGGCGGAGTAGGACACGTTGACCACCGCCAGGCTGCTGCTAGGCAACCACATGGCCGGCCGCCCCTGGGCGTCGTACATGATGCGCAGCGTGAACTTGCGGTGGTCGTCGTAGATCTTCTCCGTCCGCGTGTTGCGGTCAAAGTCAATGGAGAGGAGGTTACGTCCGTGGGCCTGAACATGGGGAGAGTGAGAGGGGCGATATGTTCAACATCACAACAGTGTTCTTCGTGGCTACATGGAAACATAAGCTGCGTTAAACCCCTGGGTTTGTGACACTAAGAGTAACCATTAACCATTCTGTGGCTTTACAGTGAATTAGATAGTCAACAGACTGTCAGCTATTTTTTCCAAATGTACTGGCTGAGCATCTGTGATTGCAATTTTGACATAGTCAATAAACAGTGGTGTGGTGTTGGCATTGTGATGTACTGATACCTTAGCCAAGATAAGCACATGTATTGTGTTCTACATTGTTACCTTCCTTTTAAAGGTGTGAATGGGCATGAACGGGACTGATGCGGTGCAAGCTCACCCTCAGCTTCCTGCCAAACACTGTGATCTTCCCCTTGGTCTGCTCCTTGCGGAGACGCCACTCGATGGAGTTGAGGCCGTTGTCGGTGGGGAGGGTGATGTTCCTACGACCAATCGTGGGGCTGACTGATCCTGCCAGAATGTGGGGCTCGGTGTGGAAGCTGATGCCCATCCCATTGGCATACATCACCCTCAGGGTCCCGTTGTTACACAGTTGGTAGCTGTTTCGTACCTGGTCTGTAGGGGGTGGTAGAGTAAACACAAGGTTAGCCTAGAGAGACAATCCTGGTCTTGCAAGCTTCAGTTTAACTTCGAGGCGAAGTCTGGAAAGCCAAGATATCCTTGCGAATGAATCCGAGTGGCAATTGATCTGACCAACCAGCGTGTAAATTATAGCTATGGGCATGGTTTAGATCAGAGCCATGGAAATACCAGAGTTACGCTAACAGAAGTTCAAAATTTTCAATGTCATGGAGAAGCAAACCCTATGGCAAAATAGTTTCAGGAAGTACTTGGTGGGCAGTTTGAATATACATATACACAGATATATACCTTTATTTACTTAATATAATTACTTAATATACGTATTTATTTAATATAATTTACTTATACTTAATTTGTATGTACTTTGTGTGTACTTTTAGTATTTAGGTATTAACGTCCTGGAACTATTTTGAGGCTCCACGATCTGCCATTGGTGTTAAAAAATGGTCCATTGGAGTGAACGGTGATGGTGCACATACATGGCTCTGGTTTAGGTGTGCCGACAGCGAAAACGACTTGAAAACCCTTTGCAAATGGATTAGATGGACAGTGGTGTGGTGGACTTGTGACTCACAATCCATCTGGCATGTCAGGGTAACATGCAGTTCAACATTTTACATTTTCATGTACTGTAATGTAATGTGCAAGTTTCATGTTGCAGATATACTCACACACACACACACACACACACACACACACACACACTGTATATATACAGTATAAATACATTAATTTACTTCATACACACACTATGTATACACAGCCATTACATCAATAATTCTACTGTACAAAATGAGTTTAGTTGTACGCCTTGAGGCTCATCTGTTTTTGTATTAGTATTTCATAATGGTAGTTAAATATTTATAGGGCACTGACACGTGTGATTTCCATCTCAATAATTGCTAAAATATTCTGGGTTTAGAAAACTGAAAGCGCGTCAAGAGGCACCCATCTGAAAATTACAGTATATTATTTGACACCATTACACTTCACTTCATCAAACCTTTCCTGCAAAAGCAGAGAGCCTTGATGTATTACAGATACTAAAATTGCGTTTGTCTGACACAAAAGCAGGTGGCATGGTCAAAAATAAAACGTTTGAATATAGAATTAAATTGTTTTTGGCTTCTTAAAAAGCCAGACAGATGCGGGGGGCGCTTTATTTCGTTTACAAAAGGTAAAGGGATCAGCTGGTGTCTGCCTTTGAAGTCCTCACATAAACGGCAGTAATCCATAAGGGCAATTTGTAATAAAGCTCCGGGCAACGGTTTAACAACGCCTCAACCAGACAAGAGAAGCTTTTCCCATTGACTCAGCAGCAGCCATTAAATAAATCTTCTCTGCTCTCTATCTGAACTATCTCTGTAATGAAACAGAGAGAAAGAGCTGGGCAGAGATGGGAGAAAGGGAGAGATGAGAGCTTGCGGGCAAAAGAGGATTCAATGTGCAGCAGTTAATGAAGAGAAGGGGGAGAGAGAGCGAGAGAAAGAGAGGCAGACAGCAAAAGAGAACTACAGTATATACCTGTGTGTGTGTGTATATATATATATATATATATATATATATATATATATATATATATATATATATTTCTATAGAGAGAGAGTGTGTCTGCTAAGACACTATCTC
>JAODOY010000002.1:3456063-3482989 GCA_025399855.1 Forbesichthys papilliferus | reverse complement strand
TATGACTAGTGAGAGAGAGTGTGTCGGCTAAGCCAGTATCTCAGCAGAGAACTGCAGTGAAACACATTGCTGGGAAAGCCTTAAATGACTTACAGCTCTCCAAGTAACTTTCCTTCCTTGCACCAGCTACTCAAGTGGATCACTGAATACATCTACAACTTATTTTTATTCTCCAGGGTCCTCTAGACTTCTAACAGTCTGCGTTGTGGATTCATACTTCTGTCACGCCACTCCTGCGGGTCAAGGGAAGACCACGGAAAGCCAATTATTCTCTTTATTTCTCTTCTCTAAACAGAGAGAATAAGCTAGGGGATCATGGGAACTGCAGAGGGTTGAATGTGCGTGCGTGTTTTAGTTAGTTAGTGTGTGCGTGCGTGTGTGTGTGTGGAGGGCGAGTGCTCGGGGAATGAGAATGCTTTACATGAGTTAATTAATTTGGCTGTAATGATTTAAAAGCAGGAGCCCCATACTGGGAATAACAACTATATATTGTTAAATCTGTGCTTTGACAGTGAGGCAGAGGTTTAGAGGTGGGCAATTATCTCCTGGAATAACCGTGTTAAAGAATACAACATATTCAATTACTAGACAGACCTCAGAATAATCGATCATTTATTTTTGTTTTGTTTTATTATTATTATTAATAATATTATTATTATTATTATTATTATTATTATTATTATTATTACATATATATTAAATGAATGCTTACATAGTGATATGAGGCAAAAACTCATATTATTGTAATATATATTTATATTATCAATAAATCACAAACTGGTTGGAACATGCGCTGAAGGTCTCCACCTTGTACGACGGTGTACGAGGCCTCCACAGAAGACAGATTGGTGATGACCGTGACGTCATCGTCCCTGCTGGAGCTCTCGATGTCGATGTTGATGGAGCGCTCAATCTCACGATGCAGACTGGTCACCATGCCCGTAGGGTACGTCATGTTGGTCAGGCGGCCTTCGCTGTCATATCTGCCAGGGAGGAGGTAGCAGGGCACATGCAGGTGAAGGAGGTACACAGGCACATACAGCCAATACACAAAAACACTGAAAGAAATACTGAAACTACTGCGATCAGTAAGCAATTGTGAGGGATATACATTGCAGGAAACAGTTGTAGGTCCAACCGTGAACACTGGGGGGCAGCAATGCACTGCATGAGTCCATACGCATAAACAAGGACAGGCTAAAGCATTATCTACATTCCGTAAAGCTCGTGCGTTTTTGTACTACAGAGTTGTTAGCCCATGACACGCACAAAACCCCCTGAACGCCACTCACTGGTAGAATGTGGTCCATCCAGTCTCGTCAGCTTTAGTAGCCAGGAGGCCTGTGTTGCCGCTGTAGCCCAGCAGAGCCACCTCCTGGCCCAGGGCAGAGACGCTCCTCAGGCCCCCGGTGGGGTCCAGGCCCAAGATCACCACCTGGTTCTCCGGCAGCAACACCAGCCTGAGGATGCCGGAGCCCCCGGCCTGCGTCTGGCCATCTCTCCTGACGCGCACCGTGTTGTTGCAGTTGTCAACCAGGGTGGCCAACTCTCCGTCGGGGCCATAGGTGAAGTTGTAGAGGGGCTCCCCAGTCACCAGGCTCACCGTCTGGATGTGAAGGCCCTCCCCGTTGAACACGTACAGCTCCTGTTCCCGTGGCGACGCTACTTCGTACTGGCCGTCCCGCGAGCCTCCCACGGCAACCGAACCGGAGATGGCCGGGCCCGGTTGGTTGGCGCGTACGGCGCGGATCCGTATGTTGTTGAGGTCTGCCACGAACAGCGTGCCGTCAGGGGAGACGGCCAGCGACGCCGGCGAGTTGAGGCCCGCGTCGGGCGCGTAGCCGTCATCACCGTAGAAACAGTTGCAGTTGACGTCGTTTTTACAGTCGCAGTCTGAAGCAGCGCCGGCCAGCAGAGAGATTTCCCCGTTAGTGCTCACCTGTGAAAACGACACCGGGCAGGAGATAGGGGGAAAGACTGCTATGAAAAAAACAAAAAACAATAAAACACATTTTTTATCACTTGCCAAAAGAATTAGCCTGAACGCTGAACTCATGTTGTCTCTAGGGCTCGGAAACAAAACGCGATACGCTGGCATTTGTTAAAGGAAAACCCACGCGGTCTGTCTAGCAAGGAGACAATATCATTTCACACCGACAGAGTGGTTATAAAAGCAGACAGCCAAACTGCCGAGCATGTATCTGTCTCCTACCTGTCTGACTCGGTTGATCTTCTTCTCATCAGTCTCTGCAATGTAGAGAATGCCAGTGTGGGACAGTGCGATGGCCGTCGCACTCTCCAGGGCAGCATGGATGGCCAGCTTACTGAGGCTGTAGTCGATGCCCGGCACCTGGCAGTGCATAGGCCGGCCCGCTATAATGCTCACCTGAGGGCCCAGGCACGGAAAACAACATATCGATCAGTGATCATACACACATTACTACTAGCCAGAGCCATGTAAAGAGAGAGTCGCGTCATCACCGTTCACTCCAATGGACAGTTTTTTCAAAGCAATGGCGGATGGAGCCTCAAAATAGAAATATATGTAGAAATACTAAAAGTACCCTATACATTCTATTTTAAATGTATATGGGTGAATTTATTGACTACTAATTCCCAAAAAAATAAGTTATATGTCTGTATGCTGAATATATATTCAAATTGCCCACCACTTCCTGTAATGTTTTCACCATAGGTTTTGCCTCTCCATGAACCATGTGACCGTGGAAAATGTTGATCTTGATCCGTTGGCGTAACTCTCTTTCCATGGCTCTGCTACTAGCCATTTCTTAACCGAATGAAACTTGCATGAACCAAATGAAACTTTCTTAGACTAACATGGTCCTTGATGTAATTAAGCAGCAATCTATTTATTTATTATATTTAAAAAAAAAAAGAAAAAACAGAGACATTTCTTTTTGTGGTAAATTGGTTGGTGAGAGCTTAATTGGGACTGCAAGTTATCAACCTAAAAGGGCTCTACAGCACTGGTTGTGGAACAGACCTGGTGGTTCTCGGTGATGCGCAGGATGACGTTGTTTTCCAGGACGTACAGAGAGTTGTCCATGGGGTTCACTGCTAAGTCTGTGGGCCACTCCAGTCGCACCTGGTAGACAGACACCATACTTACAGTACACCAAAGGATAGCCTGTTGAGAGGCTGCCAAGGTTTAGACTGCTCCAGAAATGACTGCAGTCCTCATTCTCCTTTGGTTCATTCATTTATCTACGGCTCCAACCTCTTAAATCTCCACCTAAATCAATCACTCCATGCCCTCCTGCCTGGCTGGCATCCACGATGGCATCGCAGCTGGGCTTTCATGGGGCTGTCCTATCAACATCTATCATTCCCCCCCCGCCATCATCATTTCGTTCACTCCTTCACCCCCCCTCCCTCCCTCTGTTCCCTCTGTTCCCTCTGCTCATCGTACCTGGCTGACGTCCATGCTGGCATCACAGCTGAGCGGCCGCACAGCCGTCAGATCGTTGGCCCCCAGGAGAGTGGAGATGATGGCGTTCTGGTCCACCTTACGGATCATGGTGGCGTCCACAAAGTACATGAGGCCGTTCTTATCCACTGCGATACCTGTGACAGGGAAGGAGAGCACAGCAGATGATGAATGTAGAGTTGGGTGATCTGGGGAAAAGATCAAAGACATTGCAATTGCGATATGATGTGCATCTTTTTTTCCCCACTGTGCATGTGACAAACACTACCAGCAGTGTACAGAAGCATGCTAAAATATCGAGATTGAAATTGCTCTAATATTCATTAATATAAAGTCTGAGTAAATCATTTTGAGATGATCATACAAAATAAGTTAGCATTAACTGGCACACCAAACCACAATAATGAACTATAATTCAACTGAAGTGTTGTTACTTCAATCTGAATTGGATTAATCTCTTCAGCCCTAGATGATGAGATATGAATCTAGTATCTGTGTGCTGTCTCTAGAGACACGGTTTAATGTATAATACAATTCAAGAGAGCTGGTCTGGCAACTTAACAGCTCGATGTTTCACGGAGTGATGAATGCGGTGTTGAACCGTCAGAAAGATTGTTTGTTTTTGGTTGACTCATCGAGATGCAGAGTTAAAATGGCACCCAGTGGAGTAGTACAGACAGCAGTAGGTTTTCTCTATGCCGTCTTGTCTCCAGAAAGTAGCAGGCGATCTTTGGTTCTCCTCCTCTTAACTCCTTGACTCCTACATAAACATATCCCGAACTTGCCTTTGTCTGTCTATCTCACTTTTTGTTTGTTTGCATTTGTTTTTACATTTCTTACAACTCTTCCCGTCGTTTACCTGCGGTGGGGTGTCACCATATCCATGCGGCAGGCAGCATGCATTCAGAGAGGTGTGTTTGCTCTAGGCAACTGTGCCCCAAAATAACTCTAAACGCACCCACAGCTAATGATGAAAACACAGTGAAAGAAATGAATGAAGATGAGAGAGAGAGGGAGGGAGAGAGAGGGAGGGAGAGACACAGAGAGAGAGAGAGAGAGAGAGACAAAAGAATGAAGTAATGATCCTCTTTCAGCTGTCAGAGGCAGTCAGCCAGCTCACTTCGGGCCTCTCTCTCTCTCTCTCTCTCCCTCCCTCCCTCTCAAACACACACGTTACGTACATGTACACATACACACACATACGTCAGTGACATGTGAGATGTGAAAGTGTGACATCTTTGACAGTTTGGTGTCACAATGTTCGCCTTCTTTTATCCAAGCTCCAGTGAACCACAAAAATCCTTCCATTAATAAGTTTAACTTGATCTGGTTTATAACCTCCTTCTTCCTTTGCCCTGCTTTAGTTAGATCACACACAGTCCGCCCTGCGGAAAAAAGACACTGCACTTCAGAACAACTGACGGTGCAATTCACATCTTTCCTGCGCCTGTGCTGATGATATCTGTGGTCGACTGGAAAATGGAAACAAATAATGGCAGAGCTTGTGTGAGTGGTCTGCCTCACATTGTCCTGCTGGTTCCTTCTTTGTGTCTATTACAATCCTAAGAACGTCCACAGAACAGCTTAGAGCTGGACTGGACCACATCCTTGTGTAGCTGAGCTGCTGGTCTGCACTCTCAGCTTGCCGGCTCACCTTTGGGGCTCATCAAGGTAGCGTCAGTGGCCTTGCCGCCATCTCCACAGCGCTCATCGAAGGGAAGACACTGCTCCCCTGTACCAGCTACCACCTCCGCGTTATCGGAGAGCAAGCGGCCACCTGCCAGAGACCGTACGCGGTAGATGCGCCTGGAGTTGGTATCTGAGATGAACAACGCCCCAGACACTGGATCCACAGCCAGGAAGTACTTATGGGTTGGGTTGTTGCTGGAGGGTGAGATAAATACATACAGATTAATTATGCACTGAATGGATTCATTATGGAGTTTTTTTGTGTGTTGTGCTGCTGGGATATGCACTTAGAAATGTATACGACGGAGGTTGGCGCATACCTGTGTCTGAAATCTTTGTTCCTTAAAGGATTAAAGTGGGATAAAAGCAACAAAATAAATGTTAATTCAAATACTCTGTGGAGAGAACCAGCATGCTACAGTAGCTATGTGGCTGTGAACATCAAAATTTAAATATGGGTAAAAACACCCTGGGGAAATGATATCTAGTGCACTGTATAATTCAACTTCAATCTTACTATCCCCTGTGCTTCCCATGCTTTCAATTGAGTCCTGGGAGAATCCATTCCATATGCTAGCTGTATTACAGACAACTCTTCCCATCTCTTTGTGCCTCTACTGACTTCTTGCTTATGTTCAATCTAATCTATCCTCTCCTTTCTTTTCATCAGCAATTCCCCTGCAACATCAAATCCTCCAAGCTGCAATGCCGTCCCTGATTAATCCCCCTCCTTTCTATTCGGTTTGTGTTTAGTCATTCTTCTCATTTTTTTTCCAGCTTTCATCCGTAATTTATTTGGCTTTCCGTGCACCGAGCATTGTAATTCGTTATTATAGATTATTTATTTGTTTTATTCATTTTTTACAACGTCCTGTTCCAAACACTGTCTTGCTAAAAAAACAGAAAGCCATGAAAGAAATAAACAAGGGGGGAAAAAAATGTATCAAACAAAATATAGGCAGGCACTCATGTTTTTATCCCTGATGAATGCATTTGAGCAAAAAATGAATCATTAGAGCTTCTCTCTCATCTCCTCTCCTCCCTTAGATTATCTTCTCACCCCCCTGCACACACACACACACACACACTCCTCCATACCTCAGTTCCAGGATACCAGTAGTGTTCATAGATGGGTAAACCCTACGCACAAAGTTCAGGTCTCCCACATAGAGGCTGCCGTCAATGCCTGTCGCCAGGGCGACTGGCGCGAGCAGCTTGTTGCCGTCTGCCAGGCCGTTGCAGCTGGGGCAGGAGATACTACGCCTCCTCCCATTGCCCATGACACTGGTGATGACCGGGGGCTGCTCTGTCACAAAGACGTTCTCCCCGCTGCCCTTGTGGAGGATGCCTGGGTAGAGGATAGGGTTCATTTGATGATTTGGTGTAAAGTAAATACATAAACTGCAGAGGAAGGACCCTGCAAAAAGCTGGCTGTGGCTTGTATGCACACGTGTTTGCTTGAGTGAAGGCGTTTATCGGTCTACGGACGCGGTAGTAAAAATGCATACTGGCGCAAACAGAGCCCCTCTGTTTTTTTGATTTGCACTCATGTGTGTGTGTTGTGCTCTGCTCTGAAAGAGACATCACAAGTCCATTCCATTAGTGTATTAATTGCAGTACGGGCAAAGATGGCTGCATGGACCCATTTACTGTATACTTCCGGACTACAGCATTAGCACTGGGTACAATTAGATAAAGCTACTGTAGGTAATGCATCCAAATAATTCTCCTGTGTGTACATTGGTGCATTAGTGAGTGTGAGCGTGCGTCTGGGCCTGCAAGTGTGTGTGTGTGTGTGTGTGTGTGTGTCTGAGTGCACAAACCGCTCCGTGTGTTGAGTATGTGATGCTTATCCAGGGACCAGCCTCCCAGATTAGTAGGGTCGAGTTCAAAGCCCTGCAGAACGGCAGTCCTCTTTTCCCACAGAATGAGACTGGCACAGGATTCATACTCATAGCCCACGGATACTAAATGGAGAAGAGCGTAGGAGAAAGATGTACAATGCAGGTTAGCAGTACGACACAGATATATAACATTTTTCAGCTGTTTATATGATGAAAAAAGTAAAAACAAGGATGCAAAACCTGTATAACACCCTGTAAGTGTATTTGAAGCTGGATAAGCTAACGTCATTGTGCTAAAACATTAACTTTTATTTGCTATTAACTTTAGAATAGGTCATAACAAGCTTCAGTGAACTGAACAGCATAGCAAGAGACCCCTTGGAGTGAGTTTATACTTGATGGCACAATGGGGGGCAATGCTGTACACTGGCGCAAAGGAAGTAATTTATGTATTAGTACTATGGGTACTAGTGTTACTATGGTAACAGACACTTTGCCTACGTCCACCATGGGCAAATAAGCTACACTAAAAATGATCTCTACAGCAATGAAATGAAAAGGTCTGCTGAAAGTCAAACACTCTCAACACACAAAGTGCAGTTGTGCCTCTTGACCAGAGTGGCCGCCATTTTGCCAATTTTTCCCTGGCAGCTTAAGTGCTATTGTAATTAATAAAAAAGTATTTGTATATTATAAGCTTGCTTACAATATAATAAGCTTGCTTACAATATAACTACGGACTACGGATCTTCATATATAGCATGCCATGTAGCCTACAAATTGTTATGTTAGTTATGAATTGTGTGATGCATAGAGTAGCTAGTTAGCACCTGTATTCAGACCTGTAACCAGATGCATTAACACCCAACTAACACTCTCACATGCTGCTAAATCAATGAAGAACCTTGTTAATTGGACAGATTGCCCTGTGGGCCTTCAACTCTGCAGGCCAGGACGGTTGTCACGGAAACAAACCCTAGCGAAGGGAAAATTACACTGCCATCACGCAACAGTGTTTACATGTTCTCAGTGATTGGCATAAACATAGAAGGAAGGACATGAAGATCAGAAGTGGTAAACATTGTGGATGTGCGTGCAAAACCCACTCTTGCAAATTACTACTTAACCACGAGAAAATAAGTGCAGAAAACCAAATGTGTTTGGAAATAAATACTTCTTTAACTGGGCATTACAACATTAACCTGAATCGACTGTGTGTGGACACAGAATTGACACAAACAGTAGAGTTTGAGAGTTTGAGAGTTAGAGTTCACTACAGTACACATCAGCCCTAATAAACGCCTTGCTCAGAGAGCTTTCGCCAGCACCTTTTCAGCACCACTGGAGGCAATAATGCACCACGCCTGCATCTTTGACCACCACTAGCCTGCATCTAACTAGTCTATCTACCTTGTTTATCATAATTATACCAGCAACAGGGAATATATTAACCCTTCGCGACAGGGACATATTAGGCAAAGGGAATTTGAGTAAATGATTTCAAACTAGTAGATAGGAGTGTAGTTACTTTCTGCCATATGGCCCTGATGTCTATTGCATCTCTTGCCTGACAGCGGTATTGGCTGACAGCAAATGTGAGCCAATGTGACAGGGAAATGTAATATCGGCGAGGGTCCCTTGGCCCTAGCATGCTGCTCCGCTAGCTAACCGCTAACTCACCCTGACGGCTAATAACCCTTCACCACCGTTATGCCTGGCTGACTGAGGCACACGCAGCCCAGATGAAATACAGACTCACAGACAAAAGAAGAAGAAGAAGAAGAAGAAGAAAGCACTTTACAGTGCCTATACTGTCAAGTTCCCAACAAACTTCCCCACTCTGCCATGGTCTGTGTCCCATGCTGATAACGTTTGCTAATCCACAGAGTGAGGGCGGAACTAAACACAGCTTCCGACCCCCCTCAGTCCCCCGGACCCCACGTCCCCCAGCCGCCACTCACCAACAGCCTCTGACAGCCCGTATACTCTCTGGCCGTACGCGTCCGTCTTGTCCCAGATGTAAGTGTAGGCCAGGTTTGGCGAGGCGTGGAACCACTTCTGGAAGAGGTGTCCTTCCACTGCCACCATCAGGTGGACTTTGAGCAGGCCCATGGACACCACGGCCGGGGTCATGGTGACCTTGAGCAGCGAGCGGTAGCCCTGCGTTCTGGAGCTTAGGTAGCACAGCTTCAAACTGGTGCCGGGCACCTCAATCTGCTCATGCAGCACCTGGAAGACAAAGAGAGGAGATGAGGGGAGGGGGGATTCGCAGGGATTAGAGAGAGAGCCCGTAATGAGGGTCATGGTGGCGCTGAGAGTTGAAGGACGAACGAGATGAAAAAATATGAATATGGGAGGAAATAAATAAAAATGAAAGCTAAATACAGGACAAGTGAGAAAGAGTGAAAGAGTAAAGTTTGGACAAAGAGTGACATGGCCTGCTGCCGGAGTTGGGCTGTGTCGCACCTGTGTCTCGGGGATAATGGGCTTCTCCCCCGGCTTGGAGCTGAAGAAGGAGGACAGAGGGGAGGTGACTACCAGAGGGTCTGGCCTGACAAAGCCGCTCAGGTCACAGCCGGGGATGGTGTTCTCCTCTGTCTTCAGAACCAGCGTGTCCATAGCGTAGAACTGGCTCCATGGGAGCCACACCGTGCGCTCCTGGCTTAGGAAGGGAGCGCGCTCGAAGCGCAGGGTCAGCGACGCACCGCCGTTAGCGATCAGGTCAAACCTGCTCATGGCAAGACAGGTGTGAGGTGGGGGTTCAAGGATAAAACAGAACTAAATATAGAATTAGCTAAAAAAACCCTGCAGCGATAAACATACCCTGCATTTATTGCTACCTTATTCATATTTTTATCGTTATTATTATTTGTAACTACATATATTTGTAGTTTTTATAGATTTTTTGTTTTTGTATTAACAGCATATTATCAGTATCTACTCAAACATTAACACAAAATAAAATATACAAACAATTACAAAAACTATTAAATAAAAACAAATAAGAATAAAACATGAATAAGAATAAAGCATTGCTGTATAATGACATAGCGGGGACATACGTTCCATCCTGTCGTGTGAGTGTGTATCCATAGTGGGGGTAGTTGACAAATGACACATTGACCCCCACCAGAGGAGTCCCATCTGTAGTCAACACTTGTCCTCTGATGAGGGACACCAGACTGGCAGGAGAAGAGACAGGTGGGGGAGGAGTGGGGGGGGGGGGGGTGGGTTGGTGTCAATCTATCAACCGACCCAGACCTTTCAGCCATCCATCAACTGAGTTCATTAATCTTTCAATCATTTCATTTGTCTGTTCGTTTAATGCCGCAGCGCTGCGCCCTTCATTAATTAGCAGCAATTAACCACCCCTCCATCGAGATTAATGCACTGCATGTAAATAAATCCCGTCAAAGTATATGTGTGTGTGTGTGTGTGTGTGCGTGTCACCTGGAGTTGAAGGGGCTCTCCCCGGGGATGATGTGAGTGCTGTCCCGCCCGACCAGCATCTTGACGCGTTCGTAGAAGGAGCGGACGCGTGGCTGGCCCGGGGGGCTCTGCTGGATGACCTGCAGGGGGTCGCGGGAGCCGCGGCACAGGGGGCTGTTCTGGCACGGACTCTGGATGCAGCAGTCTGGGTCCATGCAGTCCGTCAGCCCGTCTGCGGGGACAGACAGAGGGACAGGGGATGTTCCTCCTCACTGTCCCTTCAGGGAAACGCATCCCACAAAGCCCGCTTCGCCTCGCACTCACCTCCTTCATTGTCCTTGCTGTCGGCGCAGGAGGTCTCCATGGCGACGCTGCAGCCGGGGCCCCTCCAGCCCGTCTGGCACTCACAGTGCCAGCTCTGCTGCCCCATGGTGCACTGGCCGTTCCCATTGCACAGGTTAGGGCAGCCGTCTGAGGGGTGAAGACGGGAGGTGGCAGGGAGACGAGATGGGGAAAGAGAGTGGGGTGGCTTTTTGTTTGTGTGTAAGACGTTGTATGCACACGCACGCACGAGCTGTACTGCACACACACACACGAATGCACAATTACAGACATACTGTAGCGCTAAAAGTCTCACTCAATTTAACAACCACCCTCAGCAAACTGTACATTGCATTGATTGAAGTATCGACTTATTTTTATGTTCAATTTACATGTACGCTACTGCCTTCTTTACAGCGTGCGCGTATATGCCGTTAGGTTGACTGACAGTGTCTATGTGTGGGGAGAGGTAGACACTATAGATTGCTTAGTATTCACCCGCATGGTCAAGCTCCATGCAGACGTTCTCGCTCTCTCTCTTACTTATGATTCTGTGTAGGTAATAGGATTCTAACAGTCTGAGAGTAATGCTGTCTCACGAGAGAATGAGATTAGGTCCAAGTGTGTAAGTGTGGTGTGTGTGTGTGTGCGTGTGTGCGTTCGCGTGCATGCTCTTGTGGTCTTTACACTGAACTTATGATAAATGCTGCAGCCAGTAGTGCCCTGAAACCGGGGTTGTCTTTAACAAGTCTTACAACACCCTGAGGTATTTTTATGTAACTATGTATCTTTTCTAGATGAGCAACTTTTATATCAGTTTGGGGGATTTCAATTAAACCCAACTGTCTGATACAATATACATAGTGCAAGGCCCCACATCATTCTATATTTATCCAGATTTTTTCCCCTTAAAAAACATTCTGTTTTTTCTTTTTACAAGATGAGCGTTCTTTTTGCTTACCATCTAGAAATGATGCCTCACCTGGGGCCAAAACTGATTGGCTTGTTTTCCACATTGATTTTTTAAAATGTTTTTCGCAGATATGGGTGTAAGTGTGTATAAAATACATTTAACATTAATAAGGTGGTGTCAGGGGGGAGGGGAACAAACACAACGTTGACTGATCATATAACCTTCATTCACACACCCTCAAATGACAATGTGTACAGTAGCAATACCCTATTCCTGTTAATAGTGTGTCTTTCATGTGAACGTACTGTATGTACAACCACACACACACACACACACACACACACACTCTAGAGAGATGTGCTCTAGAGACGCAACCCAACATTTCCCACTCGATGGCAGTGTGCCGACACACATTGAGAAAGAACAGAAAATCCCAGGCAGAGATTATGAATATGAAATGCTTTTCATTGAGACCTGCTCACTGGATTAATGGACATATTTTCACTCAAGTTGCACTGTAGGATTTTGCCCTCTAACAAATCTCTGCATCAATAAAGCAGAGCGTTACGGAATACAAATAGCGCAATCTCAACCGGGAGGCAGCGGCTAAATTAACAGGCATTTCAGCCCGATTGGCATTTTATCACATGTCCCGATAGAGCAGGGAAGTCAACAAAAGGACTTAGAGCGATGGACGCCTTCCCATCAACTGCTGAGACACGGGAGGTGGCGGGGGGTATCTTAACCACGTTCCTGGGCTTAACAAGAAGAATCAAATCAAAGTTTTTTTTTTATCTTTAATTAATACAATTTTCTGCATCAGGGGGCTGCTCATGACGCTTTATTAACAGGCAGGCTGGAATAGATTGTCCCCAAGTATTGAGCTTGAGGAACAAAGGCAGTTAGCAGTGATTGCCTGTTAAATGGAGTTGCCATTTTAAGCAGCCAAATACTTATGAAGGGTCTGGACAAGACAATCCATAGTGGGCATTGATCGGCTTGCTTGGGCAGGCCGACACAAGGCTCCTCTCTCTTTAATGCCAGGGCCCAGTCGATTCTCCCCCATACTAACGAGAATAAAGTGGGATTTCAGAAACTATTAAGTCCTCCCTCCCCACTAATGTAGTTGGACTCTGATGAAATCCCCTTAAAAAGGAGGAGAAATTGCCTTGGGTTATGGGTCAGCTCACACACTCGCGTGTGTGACTTGCGGGGTGAGAGAGAGCGTGCGTGTGCGTGTACTACAGAACAAGAAGGGTGGGGGTACTGTAGGTGAGAATCAGGAAGAATGAAAAGAAGAAGAAAAAAACATAAAGAAGAAGAAGAATAGAAGGCAAAATGTTCCATCACAATGTTCAGCTGTTCCCTCAGTATCCAGTCCTGTCTGCTCTAAAGGTTGTAAAGTAAAGGTCATAGACATAAATCCAACACCAGCGTTCAAGGAAGGGCCAATGCTGTGTGTAACAATGCTGCCTGTAAACCAGCGTCCATATGCGCTTAAAACTATGATCATTGCGTTTCCCCACACGTGCTCTGTCATCTCGTACACCTTCGCTCGTTCACTCCTCGCGCCTTCTCCCTCGTTCCTTCTCTTCTTCGGCCCTCTCTCTTTGCTCCTATACAATCTGCCCACGCGCCTCCTTCCCATTTCCTCTGGCCTGGCCCCTCCGTAAAACAATGAGAGCTGTTCCATTAAGCTTGGAGGTTGAGAGGACACTATCAGCGCTGCCCCGGAGACCACTACTGTCAGACAGATCTGTGTGAACCTGACAGAGGTTTAACTGCAGCGCCATCTATTAAACACTGTGTGTGTGTGGGGGGAGCCTATCCCTGATGAACACCCTGTATTCCCGGTCTCCACCCTTGTCTTTACCACTGCCCTTTATCCTGTATCCGAATACTCTGTGTGATCTCTGGACTGTTTTAGCCCTTTTTTACCTCCGATACGGTATGTGAGGATGGTTTTGATGAGGTGATGGGAAATCTCCTATTGGAACATGATTTTTGACTCTAACACACACACACACACGCACACACGCACGCACACACACACCTGGGCACAGAGAGGCAGACGCAAACACACACGCACACATACGGTACCACTAGCATGTACAAATACAAATACATACACACAAATGGCTTTATTAAGCACGCCATGCCCAAAACTGTTCCCACACAAAATGCACACACGCACACGCGCGCACACACGCACACATAGCAGCTCTGTATTTGACACCACATTAAGGCTTTGCATCAGTGGCCTATGAAATTTACCAATTAGCACAGACATTTTTTGAGCTTTCATCATTTTCTCCTCATGTGAAGCAGCTGTGTTCACACACAATACATGCCCAGAATACCTGAGCACACTTACATATGTGTTGGTGTTTAAAGTGCATATTGGAAACGCGCGCACACACACACACACGCACACACACACACACGCACGCACACACACACATGCATATCACACCACAAACCCTTCACCAGTACTGATAGCACACTGGGATCTAAAGTGCCCCAACATCTAGTCTCAATGACATGTCGCCCCCAGTGTATTGCACTATTATGAAATGGAGTGCATTACATGTGGGGGGGATGGGGGGAGGGGAGGTTTATCATTGAGACTTGCCCCCTGGTCTACAGACAGATAGCACCACAGTTTCTACAGAGCCAAGCCAGGCCAAACCCCACAGATGCAGTAGCTAGCTTCTATCACCACAGGCTAAATAGCACAGTCAGATACGGTACCTTTGTCAACCATGCTCCCATGGTCTGCAGTGGGAGAAAACGTGCAGAGGGTAAGAAATGTGGCATGGAGAGGCTTTTGTTTCCCCCCTTCCACCCTGGATGACCTTGTCATAAATGCAAGCAACACCATGCAGAGCTGAAATGAACAACAAGCAGGCTGAGATGAGCTAAGACTAAGAGTGGCTGCTGCTAGTGGAAGTGTGCTTTGCGCCAAGCGGGAGGCCTGACAACTCTTTCATCCCGGGCTGATGCCGCAGTCAAAGATGCCCTACTTCCTGAGAGGGAGGGGACTGAGAAGATCATATGTTATTCCCCTCGGTGTGCGTGTGTGCGTGTGCGTGTGCGCTATTGCGTTTATGTGTGCCTGTGTGTGTTTGTCAGATTGCAAGCACTGATGGTTACAGGGAAACGAGACTGCGCCTCAAAGCGCTGTGGGTGAAATCAAGATGAGTGTGGCACTCATCCATCCGCACTGACAGAGTGCCGTCAATATGAAAGACAGTGATTGACGTCCCAAAAAGAAAAAAACGCATACGCACGCATGCACGCACACATGGTCGACATGACCCCCCCCCACCCCCCACCCAACAACCACCCAACCCACATACAGACAGAGTAGCTTCTTCTCTTCTCTTTTGTTATCGTGCTGAGGTGGGGAGTTTTATCTTTCATCTCGTAAGGCCGCCAACACCGCTGTACGACTCCCAGGGTCGGCGGTTGAGAGACAAACTTAAAACGAGTTAAGTCCCGTATCGTTTGGAATCCTCCCACCCCCAACTGTTCAGAAGTTCCCGGCCAATGTTTCTCCGTGCCACCTCCTAAACCGTCCCCCCTTCCCTTTATCTGCACTGACAAAATAGATAAAGAACTGTTGCTTTGTTCTGATTGGGTACTGGTGGCTTAGTGAATACCCACGTGTTGCCGCACGCGCACACATGCACACACACACATGCGCACAAACACACACACACACACACACACACACACACACACACACACACACACACACACAAAGTACAAAGGCACTTGTGTGCACGCAGGCACACACACACACACACACACACACACACACACACACACTGCACATACACAATACGTACCGATAGTGCAGTGTTCTCCGTTCCAGCCCTGGTGGCACTGACACTTTCCATCCTTGCAGGTTCCATGCTTGATGCAGAGCGGGTTACACACACGTAGGTCACAACTAGCCCCGGTCCAGCCCTCCTCACAGCGACAGGCTCCGCCCATACACACTCCGTGGGTGCCACAGTCCACAGAACACACCTCTGCAGGTGTCACAACAGCATAGGGAAACACATGATGGGATAAGTATGGGCACGGATATGTGTGGGAAGGATGCAGTCAGTTGCAGCTGAACGTCAGTGTTGAGATGTCTCGTTCAATTCCCTTCTCCAATTACAATTCATTTGAGGCTTCTGAGCAAAACAGATTTTTCTGTTGCATTTGATTCTGCTCATGCCCTAACGTGATTGCTAACTGACTGGGAGTGGGACAATAGGTCAGAGATGATTGTTTACACTCCATAAATTCTGCCACACTTGATGCGAAATCTGACTTGTTTTACACATTGATTGTTTTTGACATCTTACACATGTTAGACAGAATTATTAATTAGCCAAGTACAAGTCATTTGAAAGGATTTTCACCTATATTCAGTTTATTTACTGTAGATGAATATTTTTGGAATCCAGAAGTATGCCAATATGCTCTTCTAACACATTAATATGAATAACATCATATTTTTATAATAGGCATCAAAAAACATTCCCACAAGTGAATGTATTCCATAGTCTTTGCATATGGAATAAAGCAGGTGAAATATAAAAACAGCAGCCTGTTCCAAAAAAAAAAAAAAATCAGAAAAATCAGAGATTATACACATAATACAATTCTCTGTGATTTAAAGTGAGCGATTCTGGTGCTATTGCAGCTGATTGTTCCAGAACAAAAGCTTATTTGTTGAGCCTCCATTACGGTCATTGTGTGTGCGCCAGGCGTCTATTGCAGACATAGCCGTGGCATGTGGTGAGATGTGATGATTCCATTCATGTGTTCCAGACCCTCTGTGCACGGGAGAACGTAATCTGACACTTTTCCTCATATTATTCTTTTGATGTACCCATGCTGAGGGATCCTGTGGTGTGGAAAAACGCTGTCTTTATTAAAGTTCAGCATTGTTTCTCCCCAGCGAACGCTTTGTGAGGCCTGGCACGGAAAACGTTCCCAGGCTGGCATGGCAGAGGTTTGTGTGCTGCGTTGCGTCTCTGTGGCAGTTTTATGGCTTCATCGTACTGGCGCGGAGATGCAGTAATTACCACGCATCAACTTGAAAACAATTTTCAAGGTTGTTGCACTTGAATGTGAATATTTCCATATTAACAGCCTTTCTACATAAATTCCACCACATTTCAGTAAACACTGCAGTAAATAAAGAAGTCAATTTAAAAAAAAAAAAGACTTCACATTTGTATAGCCCTCACAGCTGTGCCGCTGGGCTCTATGATTGCAACTGCTGTCGGCTGTCCAGAAAGGTGGTACGCACCCATAGAGCAGTCGGGTCCCATCCAGTTGGGGTCACAGCTGCACAGGCCAGTGTCCGGTATGAAGGCTCCGTGGCCATGGCACTGGTCTGGGCACTGGGCCCTGGGCAGCTCGCAGTGAGGGCCTCCCCAGCCCGGCTTGCAGTGGCACTCTCCGTTCACGCAGATGCCGTTGTTGGAACATGTCGGGTCCAGGCAATCCACTACATTAAGCACACAAACAGGGATAAGTTGTTGTTGAGGCTGGCCCAGCAAACCATTATGAGCTGCTTCTAAAGACACACCAGTGACAGAAGGCCCACTTTGATTTTTTATTTGTGGACATAACAAAGGACGGGGTGCTAATAAAAAATACATGCTACAAAGGCAGTACAAAAGCCCAATAATGAATAGCTGAGCATTTCATTTGGACAAAACAGTAGATGCTGTGTGTGTGTGTATGCTTGCACGTTAATGCATGCGGGAGAAGCTGTCAGTCTGCCAGGTTGACAGGCAGCTCTGAGTCCTGGTAGTGAGTGAAAACCAATTTGACAAATTACCCCCTCCTGGCAACATAGGCTTGCATCCCCCCAACCACCCATGCACACTCTCTCTCTCTCTCTCTCTCTCTCTCATCCTCTTTGTCCAACACCTTTCAACCTCCCCCCCACACACACACACTTGCTCCAGCAAGATTGACCCCACCACACAGATCTGTGAGCACCGCGAGATACACACAAGTACACACACACACACACACACGCACACGCACGCACACACACACCATCCCCTCGACCCTCCATTTCTGTTTGTTTGGCAGAAACGGCGGATCACAGCTATCGATTCACATGACGCTGGCACTCCAGGTAAATTGTTTGAGGGACTCTGCTGTGATGAATATCAGATTTGCGACCAGAGGAGGAGGGGGAAATTGGATGAAGGCGGGGTTGGAGGGGTAGGAGGGGGGTAAAGGAGGACAAAATGCTGACCTTGTTCGTCAGTCCTCCGTGACTTGCCTCTGTCAATCTATCACCATTTTCTCCCTTCACCTGTGTCTCTATTTCTCTCTCTCTCTCTCTCTCTCTCCTCTCTCTCTCTCTTTTTCTCTCTCACCCTTTCCCTCTCTCTCTCTCTCTCTCCCCCTCAACTAGTGAGAGTGCAAGCAGGCCGATCCTTCTTAAAGGCGAGATCAATAGAAGCGATTTTATCCCTTAATAAAATCTCTGATGCATTTGGCTGCGGCATCGTGCGTCATCTGTATATATGGATGCAGCGGATGCTAACTCAGGGCGAAAATTGTGTTATGATGAGCTGTCTAGCTTGAGCTAGTGGTGTCTGTGCGAGATGGAGAGAGATGTCAGATGTGTTAGATTTACACTATATGCACACACACACACACACACACACACACTATCCACTAACAGCACATTAGCCAATTACCCTCTCACAACTCCCTGACTACGCCGGCACCACGCGACAGGCTGTCGTGTGTGTGTGTGTGTGTGTGTGTGTGTGTGTGTGTATGTGTGCGTGCAGCTCACCCTCGATGCAATTGGCTCCTTTGTATCCGACGGAGCACACGCATGACCCGTCGGCACAGGTGCCGTGGCCCCCGCACAGCGGGTCGATGCACTGTGTGGCGGGGACGTCGCATTCCGGACCTTTCCAACCACTGTAGCAGATACAGGAGCCCTTGTCGTACTGGCCGTTCCCACTGCACAGCACCGGACAAGCCGCTGGAGGGGGAATGACAGGGAATGACGTTTGTAAGTGTGTGTGTGTGTGTGTGTGTGTGTGTGGACGGGGTGTTTCTCGCTTCTTACTTTATCGGATGAGCTCATATTTCCTATATCTCTGTTGTTGTGTATGTGCCTGTGTGTATGTGATAATAAAGGTTTACTACTTGACCCTGAAGTGTATCATTCTTCTGTTTGTGCATGTGTGTATGTGATAATAAAGGTTTACTACTTGACCCTGAAGTGTATCATTCTTCTGTTTGTGCATGTGTGTATGTGATAATAAAGGTTTACTACTTGACCCTGAAGTGTATCATTCTTCTGTATGTTCGTGGGCTAAGCTGCCATCGAATGAAATCCTCATTGTTGCCAACACGTATACTTTCTGCTCGGCCACGCCAAAAAAACAAGATAAATGCACAGATGAAAAACAATTGAGCTTTTTCAGCTTTAGAGACAATGTCCAAATGATGAGGAGGAAATATAGTGGCCACTTCAATTCCCACTACCCATCCGCCCACGCACGCACACATTAGCTCTCACTCTCCCCTCCACCACCCAGTAGGAGGTTAGATAGAGTGGTTACAGGGCCTGGAGAGCAGCAATGACATGGAGAGTAATTACAGGCTGAGGTAACTAAACTATTCATCAAGGCTGTGTGCATCCCAGGTGAACACACAGCCAAGGGGACAAGAGGGGGCTCAGAGAGCTGCCATTCATTACCAGTCAGCTTGTCTCAACTCCACCTTAGGCCATGTGCCAAGCTCTATGGAGCCTGCTGCACGATGTGACACAGGACATGGGCTATACTCGCAGATGGTAAACTAAATGTTATACACTGCACTGTTCATCTCCCTCTGGTTTCTGTCCCGTCCCAATGATTATGCTTGAAATGCACCTGTCCACAAAAGTGAGTCTTGTAGGATGAAAGGTGGAGAAGGGTGAACCCAAAAGTGCTGTTGGTGTAGGTGTAGAGTACATTACAATACAATACATGTTTCATTGTGGTCAAGGTTCCTACAGCTCTTGAAGCCTGGCGCTAACAACAGAAATTAATATAAATAAATAAATAAATAAATAAAAATAATGATTTGTAAGCCACTAATACCTTTGGAACAGTCCATTCCATGGAACCCCGGGAAGCAATGACACATGCCAGAATTACACTCTCCGTTGCCATGGCAATTACGCGGGCACTCTTGCACCGAGTCTGTGAAGATGGAGAGGGAAGAGCGAAAGAGAGAGAGAGAGAGAGAGAGAGAGAGAGAGAGAGAGAGAGAGTGAAAGAGTGTGATTGTGTGTCCATCAAAAGAGTTTCATTAAAGCGCTGGCATTTTACATTTTTCAAAAAACTACAAACCTAATCAAGGCTCTTGTGATCTCTGGCCTGCATCAAAAGCAACAAAATAAAGAAATAAAAATAAATAAAACAATAAACAAACCATTTCATGTATCTCTTATGGACGTGAATCCTTTTCGCCAGTGATGCACTTCTAACGCAAGAGTGCACCATTATGTCAGTGATTCCTTCTGACTGGATCAATTACCTACATACAACATTTTCACACAGAATGTAATGCTTCATAATACTGCACTTCTTCACAAAATGATAGTATTTAATGTTTACCTCTCCCACTTTGTTTGCTCACAGAGGTCATTAATACTTCATAAATGTGTGTGTGTGTGTGTGTGCGTGCATGTTCAACGAGATACATTTGTCTATGTGCCAGTGTGCACTGCTGATAAATGTGTAGGTGTGTGATTTTAGTGTTCTGCCCAAGCCCGAGTGGCTTTTAACCTGCTTATGAGAGGAGTTATACAAAGGCGCTTTGTGCTGAGAATACAGAGGCGTTCTGGAAGCTCTCGTCTCCTGTTGTTCTGTCTTTCAGCCCACCAACCACCCCCTGGACGGACCACGTACACCCCTTGCCTCTTCTCTCAGCCAAGACGGCCCTGTCTTCCCCTTACACACTTCTCACCTTCTCTCACCATTCCCCCCTCAAATGCTTCCTATTTTCCACTCACTCTAATTCCACTATGCCTCTCCATTTTCAGTCCCCACTCCTAATCGCATCCTTCACTGCCCTTATACGTTACCTCACCGCTCTCCTATTTACTGTTTTATTTTTCAACCCAACACCCCAACAGTAAATCTTATTCTCTATGTCTCTTCAGCCGCCACAGTGTACATGGAACAGTTGAAAGAGAAAGACTCCCTCTCTGTTTTCTGAAAACTAGCTTTTAAAATCGCCTCAAAATCGATTTGATTTAATTATTCAGTGTGTATTTGTAAAGGGCGTTCATTTGGCAACACAAACCTTGCCTTGCCAGTGGGGTGCACACACCACACTGGAACAGCCAAAAACTGAGACAATCAGTTTATGTTTCGTTAAACATTCTTTGCAAAGGTGAATTCTTGTGAAATTCCGCTAACATGTTTTGTGAGCTAATTAAATGGGGAACAAAAATTCACATTGTTAGCGCCTTGTCGCGGTCTTGCCACAGGTGTGTCATCAACGGAAACAAAGCTTATATGCTGGTGTTGTCACAGGATATGATTGACTGACTTCACATCTTGTTAATCTTTTCCAGCTGTTGCGAGGCCACAAGAACCCATTCAACCAATAAATATGGACAAAAAAAAAAGGTAAAAGACCTGATTAGCGAGGCTGAGACCATCTGCCAACCCTCTGACACCCGGCGATACAGACTCCCTTGCATTTTTCTGCCCTCAAAAACAGCAGTTCTTGTCCATTTTGACCGATAACCACAGTCACAAGCAACAAACCACTTATTATAACAACAAAACAGCATCAAATTATCCACCTTGTTTTGTGGTGTTTGATTCGTGGCTGGACGTCCAGCCTTAGATACATTGATATGTTTTAATAGCCCCATAACTCCCACCAAAACCATCGATCTGCACCTGTGTCGGCCTCACCCATCACATTGGTGCTGAAGGAGACCGTCTCCCTCTCGCGCCCATCGTTGTAGAAGGCCAGGTGCCAGGCGCCAGCGTCCAGGTACTGGACGAACACAGCCTCGTTGAGAACCACCGTCTGGATGCTCCGCCTCTCTCGGGGAGACTCCACCACGCTCCACTTCTCCTTGCCATCCAGGCGTTCCATGTAGTCATACTGGGGAGGAAGCATGTGAGGCAGGGAGGGTAAACAAAAAAATACCCTCCAACAAACCAACCCGGACCTCAGACCTCAGAAAACATCAGGAACCAATCACATCGAGACGCGTCGCCAGCAAAACCATTGTTTTCCTATGGTACGGCGCGACTGGCTTGGTGTTTTTTATGGCGCGCTTCACATTTTTGACGTGCATAGAAGTTAAAATAATCTCAACTTTGGCGCTGTTTGTCAATGTGACAGTTGGCCCAGGCAGCCATTCTCTTTGGGACAGGGTCTGTGTGATCGGGGGTTTATCAAAGCGCTTTTGAAGCGGCCGCGCCTTTAGCGACGCATCTCGGTGTGATCGGGGCCTTAGGGTGAATAACAGAGAGCCCTCTAGTGGAGAGGTTGTCTAGACTAAAGCTTTAGATTCACTCCATAAGCATTGCATGGCCTTTCTTCTAAAGTACACTTCTTATCTTACTAAAACCCACTAATGTTTCCATTAAATAATAACTACAAGAAAACGAAGACATTATACATTATGCATGTTATATAAATACACATTAAAACTTGAGTAATCAAAATATGGATTGTGGCCATAAAAAGCTATGCTATAGTGCTAATACAAAATTAAAGTAATTTAAAATAATTAAAATCACGTGAATTTTATTTACAGTATTGCTCAGTTTCTGTTATAAATGACAAACCATAACACAACGTGTGTCTGTGTGTGTGTGTGGGGTCAGTTATAACAACCTGTGCGTGTGAGGGGGGCAGGCCTTTGCGTATGTACACCCCAAACAGGGCGTCCTTGCCGAGGGAGATGTTGAACTTCAAGAACTGCGGCTGGCTGAGGTGAAGCAGGAACCTCCAGAATACCCCCGGGGGCACCTCCTGGGTGACCCTGCGACCAACCTCCACATTGCCCGTGTCCACGCTGCTGTTGCGGCCCGCCCACGGAGCTGGGGGAAGGAGATGAGAACATATAGATTATTAAAATCAATCCGCCATTAAAAAAATAAACAAACCAAGGAACGCGATGAACTGCTCACAAAGACCATCAGGCGGGGGGAATCAACACCTGTTCCTGTTCCTGCTAAAAATCTCTGAAATTTGACTTGTAATTAGACGTTTCTGAGCAGTATTGCAAGCGGCTGTGTTTCAGTCAGACGCTGCGATGCTATGAAGTCACGTCTTCGCCTCTAGGCTGAGCTGACTGAGCTCACATCAGCCAGAGTAGGCAGGCAGCAGGTTGATATAACCCGAGACACAGGCAAGCACACACACACGACTCATAAGCACACTCCCGTGCCTTCGCGCACGCACATGCACATACATACTCACACTCACACAAACTCAGACACCAAAGAATCTTGCAATCAGGTCAGGCATATGCAGTAGTAGTGCGTGGGTGGGGGCTTTGACAGGAGACACGCGCACACACACGCGCGTGTGCGTGTGTGTGTGCGTGCGTGAGCCTGCGTACTTGTGTGCGCAATAGCAAGGCAAATAAAAGTAACAATGGGAGAAAGGGAAACGGATGGCCTAGATGGCTGGGGAACACCGCACAACGGCTGTCTCATTAATACACAACAGCCGACTGCAGCCCACACATAGCTGCAGCACACACCACGCCAGGCAGACAAAGAAAGACGGGAAGAAGAGAAGAAGAAGAATAGGTAGAACGCCGCAGGAGGCATTAAAAGAGGGGAGGGGGGGAGAGAGAGAGGGAGGATGGGGTGGAGTGGTTTACCTCGCTGCCTTGAATTAGACAATAAATCTACCTCGACACAACTCCAGCTAGTTATATATACACCGTTGGCATGGGAAGGAAGTATTCATGCACTATGCACGTTTTAGTTATATACACACATGCGACTGGTTTCTTGCGCAGCGTGCTTTCCACAAACACCGTTTTAAAAGGGTTCAATTTGACCCCCTGTAATGACTTTGACATGCTCGCCACTGCTGCGACCTATGTTGAATTATCGCCAGATGGTTCGGTGGTGAGAGCGTGATGGTGTAATTCCTACCTCTGCCTCCAGAGGGCAGCGTGGCTACATCGCTGTTGACAGGCAGGCCGGTTGCCAAACCGTTGTTCAACATAGGCCCGTCGGAGGGTTTCAGCTGCCACGTCAAACCCAGCAGGTTGATTGCTGTGGATATACAGACATTCAATGGGTGAGAGAGAAAAGCATGCTCATTTATGAGGCAACCAAATAGCTTGAACTAATAACATTCCCACCGGCAGACCATTATAACCATAAAAATCTTTTCTTTCTATTGGCTTCCTTTCCTCTTCACGAAAACTATTCCAAACTTGACAGCATCTACTGCTTGTGTTTGGACGCCTTTACAACACCTCATGGAGAGCAACTGACAGATGAAAAGAAATAGCTCGCTCACTCTCCATCCCCGCCCGCTCGCCTTCCTGCTCGACTGTGTTATTGTGTGCCTGTGGTATATGGGACTGGTTTAGTGTGTTTCTATCTTCACTTTGTCAGCTCTTTACTCTCCCCGTGTCTGTTTCCTCCTTAGCCCCCCGCCAGGCACAAGAAACTTCTCCGCCCCATAAAAGAGAAATAGGAAATTGAGAAAACAGTTGGGAGGAGGGAGTGGGGGACTTTGAGGGAATTATTTTGGTGACAGGTGTGTTTCTGAGTGTTGTAAATGATTGTTGCACCATTTCCAGCGTTGCTCTGGGAACAATCCCTTGTTCAAGTATATATTTTGAAGTCGCTTAATATCTACAAAGAGCCTGAAGCTGTACTCATGTGATATCTACAAGTGTGTATATGTTGAGTACAAATGTTCATGTGCGTGTGTGTGTGTGCGTGTGTATGTGTGTATGTTGTGACGTGTTGCTGCGGAAAGCATAATTATTTAATTGTTTTATTAATTTGTAATTTGATTCATTCATTTTTACGCCACAAGTTAGTCCTCCAAATGCTAATAGGTGCTAATCAAGGATGATTGGACACCATTGAGTGATTATTTGAACACAGGCACTTGTAGTCTGTAGCCATAAAAGGAACAACTCACTGGACGTGGATTGTCCTGGATACTGTCTAACTGGGCACACATGGTTTTGAATGGAGGGTATCCAGACTGACTTGGAAGGTGAACCAGTATGTGGAGGGTCTCATGAGGGGCTATTTAAAACCATTGGTTGAGAGGACCCGCCACTATTCTCTATGAATGTGAATGCGAAACACACAACTGAACAAAACATTTTAGCAGGCCCCTTGTGGCCTAAATTACACACAATTACACGCCATGCCTATATCGTCTGGCCTGTAGCCTTCCTAAAGTGGGCTATCACCTGAATCTGAATGGAAAGAACCAATTTACTCCCCGCCAACACAGATCCCAGCTTAGGATTTCCCATGCAGAAACAAAGAGATGAAGGTACATGACTGGAGCCAGGCAGGTGGGATGCGTCGGGGTGTTTTGTTGCTAGAACATTCTTCGCTCGTTCCGCTCTCCTTTCCCCCTGCTGGCCTTCCCCCCTCCCTCCCCTCCCCTCCCTCTCCTCTGTCTCTCCATCCTCCCTCCATCGCTGCTGGTCAAAAGAAAGCGCTGACGCCCTGCCTGCTGCCTGGCCTCCTCTGTCAGCTCTTTTTATTTGTCACGCACGCACACACACACAGACATATATATATATATAGAGAGAGAGAGAGAGAGAGAGAGAGAGAGAGAGAGAGAGGCAGAACTTCAGGTAGGAGATCCACCTGGGACCAAATGTCTTCTAGCATGACAGGGGAGATGGACAGAGACAATGTCAAGAGGGAGAAAGAGACAGAACATCCATCCTTGTACCCATAACCCCGTTAACCCCATAACCTCTCTCTCTCTCTCTCTCTCTCTCTCTCTCTCTCTCTCTCTGCCACTCTTTCATCTCCCTAACCTTCACCCCTCATCCCTCTTTCACTTTAATTCCCAGCTTCTTTCCCCGAGCCTCCATGCTCATTCTTATCTCGGCCTGTCCCTCTGCAATAGATAAGGCGTGCACCCACACACACACACACACACACGTGCGCGCACACCGCCAGATGGTATCACAATGAGCGATCGATGGAGTGATTACCTATTGAATCATCTGGCAACAGGAAGAACAGTGGCTCCATTGTGTCGCTGTTCTCCATCTAGGAAACCCCTCAGAACACGACAGACAGCACTATAGCAGGCTTGATTATGTGTGTGTGCGTGTGTGTGTGTGTGTGCGTGTGTGCGTGCGTGCGCGTGTGTGTCTAAAGGTCTGTGCAGTTTTTCCTACACAGATATTTTTTTGTTTAATCCCTGTGTCTGTGGCTGTGCGACGCGGTAGTAAATGTGTAGCCAATAGGTGGCACTATCGCTCCTTGGCGACACAATGGTGGCTGTCAACAGGTTACTTTCTTATAGGAAGGCAGAGAGAGAGAGAGAGAGAGAGAGAGAGAGAGAGAGAGAGAGAGAGAGAGAGAGAGATGTAAAGTCACTGTGAGTTTATTCATAGTATGCTAGGGACGCCATTACTATTTCTCAATAAATAGCAACCTTCCACATTCTACCAAGAATTAGACACCCTTTATGCTAATTTGAAAAGCATTTTCTTTACTAATTAACATTCTCCTTAAAATTACCAAGTCATCAAGTGTCCAAATGAAAGAGTTCATATCCCAAAAACGGCCTCCATCATACACACAGACGCACGCATACATGCACGTACGCACACACAAGGAGAATGATCACAGAGACGCAGATTTAACAAGCAAACATGCTGGATTAAAAATAGATCGGTTGCTGCATGAGGTTTTTATGTAATGGCCATGCATAATTTAGAGCGGCAAAGTGCAGGCCTGTATCTGCCACCGTAGACAGACAGCATCTGCTGCAGCAGCAGATCACGCATGATCCGCACAGCCGCCACAACACTGCCTCCGGTGTGCCTGGGAAGGGAATGAGGTGTGTGTGTGTGTGTGTGTGTGTGTGTGTGTGTGGGGGGGGTGAAGTGGTGGCGATTGGGCGGGGGTGGTCAAGATCACCTTGAGAAATCACGTTGACATCCGGAAACCTCTGCCGGGAGGACTGCGTGTGTGTGTGTGTGTGTGTGTGTGTGTGTGTGTGTGTATGTGTGTGGGGGGGGGGGGGGGG
>JAODOY010000002.1:3441293-3453546 GCA_025399855.1 Forbesichthys papilliferus | reverse complement strand
CCCCCCCCCCCCCCCCCGCTCCCCACCCCCTACACACACACACGCGACTCTCTCTCATTTTCGACACACCCTGACTAACACTGCCGATTCAAATGGCGGGATCTCCCACTGTGCAATCCAACCAATTACACAGCTCCTAATTGCACTAAAGAGAGAGCAGCCGAACCCTTATTATTTGGTAGGTAATCTTCTGATGCACCTAAAATTACACAGAGATGAAGAAACATGCGTGCGTGTAAATGTGCGTGCGAGAACACAACCACACCCGTTCTCCACCATATATTCCCCGGCCATCCCAATAAATACGCATTAACTGTTCTAATTCACCACTAAATTAACAACTCTGACCTCAATTAGGGAGGCAATTGTAGCCCGGACCGGCCCCCTAGTCCACGCCCCCCCCCCCCTCCCCCCACCTCCCATAATTGGTGCAGGAAGTGTGCATCTGTTCTCTCCTTGGCCCTCATTTATTCAAGGCTGGTAGCCATTTTGTTTTTCAACACAACCACCAAAGTGTGCACAAACAACAAGTCGAGAGAGAACACACCTTCCTTCCCGATAAAAAAAAAAAAAACACATAATATATATATTTTTTTCCTTTCTAGAAATTCCTTGCACCTCAGCCTCAGGCTCAGGGGCTGCGGCACTAATATCGGAGAGGCAGTGGAAAGCACAGCGCAATGCCTCAGGTTCTCAATATTCACAGCCATTTGGGACATTTCCTAGAATTTACTGCACAATATCTACTTATGCAGTCTATAAATACAGAAAAAAGCACCTCTCCCAGCTAAGTTTTGAAGGCGTTGCTTGCTGAGATCATTTAGAGTGTGAGACAGGGGTGCAGGGAGGTGGCTGTCTGTACCCTCTGGGGGGTCATAATACAGGCTGAAAGACTATTTGTCTATGCCCATGTGTTTTCATGTGCTGGTGCACGCGCATTTGTGTTTCTTCAAGGCTGAGAATAAGCAGTGTTAAAAAACAATAGGTGAGTAACTGCATATGATGCAAACACACACACACACACACACACACACACACACACACACCTGATCAGGGTTCTTAGTGTATAAGCTCCCTTGTCTGTTGGTACAAGGTGAAAACACACACGCACACACACACACACACACACACGCACACATGTTCACGCACGCACACACGCAATCTTGCACACACAGTGACACACAGTCACAAGCGCCAGTGCTCGCAGAGATGCCCACATAAAAACAACACCTATGGGACCTCCTAAGCCAGCTGATGCAACTGAACTGTAATTGACTGTAACACTAAAGGTTATGCGAGTTGCTTCCGTGTTCCTATACTGTCTGACAGAGAAAAATGGCAAGCGACTGACACAGAACCGCAGATCCCAAAAAGCTTATTGGCACTGAAATATTGAATGGCCCAGATGCAGATGCTGTGCATGTGTGTGTGTGTGTGTGTGTGCACTAAATGAAAAGAGATGTAAATCTGACTGATGTCCTCCTTTCTGAATCCTCATTTCCTCTTCAGATATCACTACCCTTCCTCCCCGCTCCTCGGCTCCAAGCCACTCTGCCTCTCCACACCCTATGCTCTCTCCATCCCTCTCATCGATCAGTATTAGAAACAGGATATGAGGAACTATGCTATCTTATCACACATCAGAGAGAGAGAGAGAGAGAGAGAGAGAGAGAGAGAGAGAGAGGTATCATCAATGAGAAATATGCAAGAGTGAGTGAGAGGCTGATGAAACAGGGAGAGAGAGAGAGAGAGGCATCAACAATGAGAAAGATGTAAGTGAGAGGCTGATGAAACGGAGAGAGAGAGAGAGAGAGAGAGAGAGAGAGAGAGAGAGAGAGAGAGAGAGAGAGAAAGATAACTATTTCTCTTCCATTGTCTCTATCCATCTCTCGTTTCTAACAGAGCCCCAGCGAAGCACCGCGGGCCTAATTGGACTAATGATCGGGTCCAGATAACACCCACGCTAATGAATAAACGAATGAGGAAATAAATGAATGAAATGAGCCCGTACACTCTAATACAGCCAATATGAGCGCTGCTCGCCATTGACGTCAATGGTCCTGTGCATTTCTGTAGTCATGCTGTTTTGACGTGTGTGTGCGCGCGTGTGTGTGCCAGCGTGGGTGTGTTTGACTTTATCCGTCTTTGTGTTTTTGGGAGTTTGGGTGCACCTTCAAGTATCTAATGTTCTCTCCAAAAGCAGTCTCCGGGGGGGGGGGACATGCTGGGCGAAAGTCAAAGGACAAACAAAAACGACTAGGTATTTACGTAAACAGGAGCTCATGCTGTTGTGTGTTACCTGCCTGGTCTGCGTGACCTATATGTCCCTCTGGTACAGATGGTGTAGCACCTTGAGCATTGCCTTGGCCATGCCCTGCCCTTGCTTGGACTGGCAGCGTGTGGTTAAGATCGTAACCTTTATCAGTACGACCGCTGCTATATGGACGGGAGCGCCATTCCCCCATCCGTACGCCCCGAGACCCTGCATCCTCCATATGGCCTACACCTCCGCCACGCGCACACACTCAACATGAGTGTGTGCGTGCATGAGTGACACATCTTGACCTCTAGCTGTTCCACCTTGGACCAGCAGAAGGGGTGCCACCTGCAGAGTGAGAGGGGACTCAGGGGTCAAGATGCAACGTCCTGGACGCCAGCCATGTTGGATGATCTCAACACAACTCGACACCTCCGCTAATACACAAGGAGATGCATCTTCTTGAAGCAACACGGCTTATTTTATTTACTTTCACAGTTCAAAACTGTGAAAACTGAATTATGACTTTGACTCAGAATTACTTATGGTAACGGTACATTTTACACAAGAGAGTACATTACGGTACATTTACATTATGGTAATCACGTAAATTATGATAACCTATTTACCAGGTAAACTGTAATGAATGCCAATGGGAGGGTCTCTCTATTTATAGCCCTGGCTGTCTTCACTGGTGGAGCAAATTATTATATCTGAGGTACATTTCATACCAAAACATAATAATAATAATAATAAAATAATAAAAAATAAAAATATTGCAGTAAATCTTCCCACTGCCCATAACTGCGCAGGGGTCTGCATAATTACTGCATCATTGATTGAGGTGTCAATTAATGACACACCACAGTGGAACAATAATTCATAATAAAGATAGTTATGATGGCGGGATGCAATGAGACGCAGAACATACCAATGACATGGAAGTAAGATATCCATATACAGTCAAGAGGCACATGTGACCCAGAAGAATGGGCAGTAAGTGATCTTGATTGGTTGGTCGCAGAGCGACACCGATGATGGATTGGTCGCGGCGGGCATAGAGGAATGAAGGTCACACTCGCTGACATACTCGCTGACAACGGAGAGTGTGTGTGTGTGTGTGTGTGAGTGTGAGTGTGTGTGAGTGCCCAAATGTGTAATCAACACGGGAAGTGATAAGCCTAAAAATATTGTGCGTGCGCTTGTGTGTGTGTGTGTGTGTGTGTGCACGTCTTCTCATTCATCAGTGGTGACAATACCATGTGGGGAGTGCCACAGTGCCAGACAAATTCAGCCATCACACACACACACACACACACACACACTCCTGCAAAGGTGACACATGCGCCCGCTAGCAAGTTTACTCATTTCCTTCAAGGGCGTGCCCGCCCGCCCGCCCGCATGCATGTGTGTGTGTGTGTGTGTAGTTCACCTGGACGTGACTAATCTGAAACGCCCCTGATATCTTATCTTATGGATTTATCTACAGACCCCCCCTCTTGTTTTCTCAGCTCTGCACCCTTCCTATGTCTCTCTGTGTGGCAAATGGCCTTTCATTCTTTCATTCTTTCTTTTCTCTCTCTCCCTCGGACATACACGTTTGTTTGTCCTCCGCCGCTTATGTTGTCCTCCGTAACTCCCCCCTTCCCCGTCCCTCGCTATCTCTCCCGCTCCCCCTCCTCCTCAGACGTTGTCCTCTCCTCCCTGTGTTCCGTGCTGGTGGTGATCAATTAGGGGACATTAGTCATACAGATATTCCAGGTGACAGCACCTCAGGAGGCCAGGCTATTCCTCTCTCCTCCCGTCAATCCCCCCTCTCCCTCTCTCTCCCCTCCGCCTCGCCACCTCTCTCCTCCAGCAGCCTCCCCTCTATTTCTCCTCTCCACACCTGGCTGTCCCGTCAACCCCCCCCCCCCTCCTCCCCCCAACCGTGCTCCACACACACACGCACACACACACACACACACGCACACACACACGCACAGCCTCTCCTCTGCATCTCCCGGTTTCCATTGTTGCTCTCGTTCCTCTCCGACGCGCACGGTGACAGAACAGCTTCAGCCTCGCTCTCCTCCCCTGTCAATTCCTCCTCGATAATCTCTCCTCCTCTCCTCTCCTCTCCCTTGCCTTCCCTTCCACCCCAGGTTTCACGTTCACAGTGACGGACCTGTCTTCCCCTCTGCATGCCAACCATTCACCTGTATCCTAGCAACCACCTCTCCGTTGGCTCTGGCACTCCATGAGGAGCGAGCAAACAAGACGCCGGGGGAACGGAGAACAAGCGCTCTGGTTTATCCTCCTCCTTCCATTCGTTCCGTCATTCCTTCACACATGTACAGAGGAGGCGAAGCGTCGCCGGGGCCCGCCGGCTAAACGCTTTAGCTAAACGTGCCCGTGTGTCCGGGTACGCGCGTGCACGCGGCCCCAGGGAGCAGATAAGTGCTAAAGCTAGTGCACGCACGTGCACGCTCACACAAATGCTGCACTGTAGAGTGGTTCTTCTCAGGTAAGGAATAGTACAAGAGGAGTGCAGCTAGAATGTAGGAAGACATACAGTATAATGCAGTGTACAACGAGCACTCACACACACACACACACGCACACGTACACGCACACACGCGCGCTCATATGGGGAAAAAGTGCTGCTCGTGCATATGTGTCTTGTTGTAATTTATGAGTGGGCTCCTGGGTGGACGCCTTAGAGGGGTCCTCTTCACGCTGCATGGCTCTGGGTGCTCTGCACAATTCCACCATTGGGAATTCATCCCCATCTCCACATAGAAATACCCACACGTTCACACATTCACACGCACGTGAAGGTGCAGTTTGCACGGTCCCTCGAATGAACAGTGAACTCTACTGACTGAAGCGCACCGCACGATTAACGCTACGAGACAACTAGGTAAACACATGGGTTTCAGGCTTGGCAGCACAGCTACAACTCTGTTCAGCGCAGACAAAACACCCTAACACAGCATTTACTCAATAGAGAGAAGAAAGGCCCCACACAGTCTTATTTTATTACTAAGGAGTAATACAATTCAATAGTGAAATAAACTTCAACTCAGCATTATTTTACTCAGATATTTGAGTTACGTTTTGGTAGAAAGGCAGCAGCATTTGACAAATAAAGTGATATGCTATATTTTTTAAACAGGGTATGAAAAGCGTAGTGGCAAAAAAAGGCACAAAACAATAATAAAAGCAGAAACCCAGTAGAATGGTAAAATTGTGTTTCCAGCTCATGAGTGGATCGTCTGTAAACGCAACATCTCGTTTACATTTACATTTTCATAGGCCTGGTTGAATTCTTTCTCTGCCTCTGCTGTCGGCAAAATGCAAATTTTTAAAGAGGAACAAATTGGTAACGCTAATAGGCGAATGCTAATGAAATCCTAATAGGTGAATTCTAACCGACAGGAATATTACAGTCAATAGAGAGCGTCAAGCTGGCTGTGTACAGTACATGGTGAAGAGCAGGCACAAATGGGAGGTGCCTGGTGTGGTCTGCCTTCTGCTCTTCCCTCTATGATTTTATACATGCTAATGTGGCTGACCGGTGCAGTGCGACTGTGTAAACATCAGCAGAAGATGGAGGCAGGGAGGCCTGTCTGTCTGTCTGCCTGCCTGTGCCTGCCTATATGCCTGAATGCATTCTGTCTGCTTGTCTGCATTCTGTCTGCCTGTCTGCATTTTGTCTGCCTGTCTGTCTGCCTGCCTGCCCGCCCGTGAAGCGCTACTTGATCCACTGTGGAGGACACACACATCCTCTCTCAAGGGCACTCCACAGGGACACAAGAGGCGCAGAGGCATGAACACCCCCTCCCACACACACACACACACATGTACAATATGCAATGTATATTAACTTTTATGCGCGCAGATACAGTAAAAATACATTGTGTACAAAACTAATAATACACACACACACACACACACACACACACACACACACTATTTGTAAAAGCATGATACCTAAGTGTTGCTAGCAATGGGCTAAAACATTAAATAATTAAAGATACATGGAGTCATAATTATTAGCATAAGAAACATATATTGACAGGCAAAAGTTGAAGTACCCTGCTGTATTATCCTGTAGTACTCAGCAGCTATGTTTATCATTCATGCATGCATTTTGAATTTCCTTTTCTCTACTCCACTACTAATTGTATACATTTTTGTCAACCGTGATATTTTAGAACCATTATTCCAGAAATGTTATTTCCGTAGGAATGTATCATTGAAAGAGTTGTCATGATATCGCAGTTGTCTGTCACGTATTATGAGTTTGTTCATGCTCTGATACATCTTTATGTGGCACCACCTGAGCTGCCGTGCTACGAGCCGTTGACATGAAGTGTAGTTTTGATTTACGTCTGTTGTGGTTGATACTAATGGTGGGTACCGTAATAACAGTAGCGTTTCTCAGTAGATGCTGCTCCTTTTATTGATGTGCCTGGGATTGTCACGAGAGTCCGAGTCCCGACAAATAGGCTTATCTGTAAAACACGCGTCTTCCTATTTACGTTGCTTGATTGAAAATAATTTTTAAACATCTAAAAAACCGACATAGGAAAATTACGTTGGTTAGATGTTCTGAATATCGGTTTCGATTACCTTTCGGTTAATGGTCCAGCCCTAACATATAGTATATACATTTCTCCACATAAATAATGAATAGTTATATTAATAATGTTTGTCAAGGTGAAGAGGGGGCATTTTTTCTGCTGATGTGACTAATTTCTTGGATTCCCATCTGTTGCCCCAGGTCTCCTAGGTAATAGACCAATGCAGAGGCTGGTGACCCATATTCCTCTCTCTCTCTCTCTCTCTCTCTCTCTCTCTCTCTCTCTCTCTCTCTCAAACACACATGCACATTTCACAAATGCACATATACCTGTACACACTAACAGCGATAGAATAACATATACAAAAACAGCATACTGTATACTTGTACATATACTGAATACACGTATACTGTTTAAAGCCTACCATTCTCCCTACAGGTTCAAATAAAATCAACTGAAATTGGTATATGATATACTACACACACACACCATACATATTGTGTTTGTCTTCGTCTCTCAACATGCCGCCCACCGCTGGTCGACACACAGAAGGAATACAATCAATGCCCACACACACTTCCTCAGACTACAAGCAAACCTCCTCCCACCCACAGACATTAAGTGCTCACTTTGTACCTGCCACTGCTCCCACTGTACGACATGTCATTCGCTCGCTCCCAATCAGACAAATCCTTCCTCTTCCCTGCTGGGCCTGCTAGCATTGCTGCTTTCACTGATCCCCATTCAGGGCCGCGGAGTCAGCATCTTGCGGCACAATGCGTCTCTGTGTCTGTCTGTGTGCGCCTCACTGATGCTGACTGGACTGTTGCCCTGCTGAGCCTAATATTAACAGTGGACCGGTAGACCGCACAGACAAATATTACGCCTCTAGAACTGCCAGCAGTAGCTTAAGGCTGACCCACATTTGCAGTCGTCGGGGGATACATTTAAAAATAGGCCCTCGATCTCATATGTTCCGGGTAAACACAAAGCACAGAAAGGTAACCGTGTGGAACCGAAGGTGCTGTTTGCGTGTGAATTACTTAAAATAATGTGTGTGTGTGTGTGTGTGTGTGTGTGTGGCCTTGTGAATTACAAACATAAAGTGTGAGTGTGATTGCGGGCACCTTGCCTTACATTTCCGACTGAGATAACATGGATGTGCATACGAATTATAGCTGATTCGCTTTATGGCATGCTTAGATGCAAATATTTCCCCCATTATAACACATGTTGCTGACAGAATGAAGTTCTGTGCTCAACACACTTCGCTAAGCCCTCTGTTTTGAGTTGAGTTGTTAAATGTAGAAATGAGAGGGCATAGCTGGCCTTTGATTGAATGCAGCTCTCCCCACGTGAGGGTCAGTCTTATGTGTGCGCCTTTAGAACAGCCCCGTTTTACCCCCCGTGTCCTCCACCTACCGATGAAGTAGGACAGCAGAATGGCCAGCAGGGCGGCGGCGGCGATGGCCGACACCGCAGCGCATTTCCAGCTGCAGTACTTGGACGGCTTCTTGAGCTTGAAGGCAGAGCGCGAGAAGGTGTTCCTGGGCAGCAGGCGAGGGGGCGGAGAGTACACCGTCCCCGAGGTGAGCGGGTAACCGGGGGAGGAGCTGCTGAAGAGAGGGGTGGTGCCTGAGGACGTCTTGAACAGGAAGTGCCTGGGGAAAAAAAACAACAATTGAGAGTGGGAATATTAGTGTCAGTTACCATGACTACGCTGTTGCTTTGCGCGTGCGTATGTGTGTGCGGGGTGATGTGTGAGATCAGAAAACCGGCGCACGTGCGCACACGTGCGTGCTCAAGCCTAATTAGGATGCCCGCCTCAGGGTCACATGTGTGCCTCTGTTCAATTACCGTCTGCGATGAATCTGTCCTGCCACATGCGTCCTCAAACTGATTGCTCCTCCAATTCAGGCCGTTCCAGACCAAGGTCTCTTTTTACCCAACACCTGCTCTGCTTTGCTTGCCCTGCCCCACTTAGGGTGAGCCTCATCCCTCCCTCACAGGCTGTGAAGGACCCCCCCCGCTCCTCCTCCCCACCAAAAAAAAAAAAAAAAAAAAAATCCCAGTAAGGTCACAGCTCAGGAAGAGGATAAGAGAGGGATTTGAACCATCATCCTCAGCTCATATTGCCCATTATCTGCTGCTAGCGAAGCACCTGCTCACCCATTTCTTCTGCTCAGCTGCTGTCCCTCCCCCCTCCCTCGTCCTCCAGCCGTTTCCCGTGCTATCATCGCTCTTCGCCGTATCCCGCCATTCATCCCCTTCACAGGTAGATGTTTGTAGTTTCAAACTTCCTGGAAAACGTGTTATATTCTTTTCAGCTCATCTTGAAGAAATGCTTTGGCCATGATGAAATTAGAAGGAGACACAAACATTGTTTGTTTCTTTCTCTGGAAGGGCGCAGAGAGGAAAAGCTTATGTCCCCACTGACACAGACAATCTCACACAGACACACACACGCTCGCACACACACACACACACACACACGCACACACACACACGCACAAACACATCCGCTATCTGTTCTCCAGGTGCTATAGCGGAACAAAGGCTCGATGTGAGAATGACAGATCAGAGAAAGAGGTCACAATGTCAGCTTAAAGATAACTGATGAGGAAGTGTTTGTCAGAATGTCTGTGTCAAAATTGCCTTGCTTTTCAACTTATGTGTGTGTGTTTGTGTGTGTGCGTGCAGGGTGGGTGTGTTTGCGCATCTACGCCTGTGTGTGTCTGGAGACCTTCTGGCCTTCTTTCGTCAAACTACATTCTTTTTATTGCAGTCTGTGGACGGTTGATGGCTAGCACCTGTCTGACAATGTTCTTTATTTTTTATATTTCTCTCCAGGGTTGAAGTATGTTGATTTTAACTTCTAGGAGCTTTCTTCTTGTTTCTCGCACTTTTTATCAGCTAGCTGCACATGCTGACCAGCTGCCACAGATTTCCATGCATGCCTGGAACTCCTCAATGTTCATTGATTTATTATGACTTGCTCGCGGATTATCGCACGTATTATCTCTGCTTCAATATGCGGACGAGCACTTCCACCGGCTTTAGTGAGCGGTCGCTAGAGTGTTTCTCTGTGTGCTTGCTTGTCTAATAATGGCTGGCAGCAACAGGAAGCGTGTTCGCGGTGCGTGGATTCGGCTCGGGGAGAACAGGTACGCTCTCTATCAATTATTCAATCATCCTGCAACGCGCCTCTCCCTCCATCTCGCTTTCAACATCCCGTACCGCTGACTGGCGGGAGTAGTGCTGAGGCGTTATAGCCCCCGCCTTCTCACACACACCTTCCACCTGTCAGGTGTGACTGCCGGAGCAATATTGGTGTGGAGGAGAGGAAAGAATAGGGGCACACGCTCAGAACGAGGCAATGAAGGATGACATTATGGGTTGTTGTCTAAAAATACCCTCCATCAATTTAATACGGCGTAAGGCACATAAATAAACATTCTCATGCCATACACGCTGAACACACAACTAAGCCCGTGCGCGCATCACGAATGCAGGTCTGTGGCAAGGTCAGCCAGCATGTGCCTTCGCTTCCGCTCATTTTCACAGCCGTTGACATGCTCCGTGTCAGAGCGACTGGCGGAAATTAATTACATTGCCTGTGATGTGTGAGAGCGTGCGCGCGAGCGGCCGCGGTGCTCGGTTGAATTACACGGCTCCTCGTGCAACACTGTGTCCGTGTAACAAGGTGCACATCCCCGCGCGCTGCTCGAGTATTTCCAACGAGTGCATTAGAATCATTTGTGTCCACGGGTTTACCGTGTGTGTGAGCACAGGCTGGGACTGTAGCTATGGGCCGTAGCGCTAATTATGAGTAGGAATGGAGAGCGTCTAATGTGCTCTGGGGAGGTAATTGACATTGATTTATGTTTTAGTGGCCTGTGGAAAGGCTTTACCATAGCAGGCAGCCCGCAATCACAATGCTGTATCATTAGGCGCATGGACAGCGCACGCGTGTGTGAATATTGCGGGTTTTTGACAGTGGTCCAATGTAGGAACGTCACACATAATTAGAGAGAGCTGACAGAAGGACCCCCAAAGCCCCCGAGCTGACAGCAGCCCCCCGTCTCCCCCATTCTAACCATTGCTTCCTCCCTGTCATGCATCCTGTTCGTTCACATGCAATACACACACACACATACACACATGCACACACTAAATAATACTGCGGTTCACAAAATGCAGCTTGTGACATGGACGAGGAGAGGAGGATGGCTAGAGGGGGATGCTATGGATTAAAAGATAAATATAAAAGAGAGAAAGAGGGTGGGAGGAAATGTTTTATCTGCGTTCCAACATACTCCCTGTTGAGACAGAGAAGGACCTGGACAATTAACCACAGAACAGAGAGCATGCTGGGTAATTAGCAGGAAGTCAAAGCTCACATTTCCCCCAGAGCTTGCGAGCACACATGCACACAAACACGCACTCGCGCACGCACCCAACCACACACTCTCGCACAAACACGTCGGCCATCTTATGTCAAGATTGCATTTCATTCAGCTTTCCAAAACATGAGGTCACATAGAGTTTAGAGAATCATCGCTTAAGGTCAAGATTACAGACAATTATAGAAGGTTGTCTCAGCATGGAGGTGAGATAATTAGAGAAAATCGGTCTGAGCTCTGATTAAAACTGGTCCAAGCACTGGAAGGAGTGGAATCATTAGCGCTTATTCCCCCACACCTCCATGGATGGCAGTGCATCGTAATGGCAAGATGGACACCGCATTAACGAGCGCGCATTTTCTCCACACAACCCACTGTGTTCGGACAGACTACAATAAAATAGCATCGCTATTAACTTCATTTAATCTACTATTGGGCCTGGAAATACTCCCTTAAAATAAGCGAACAGATTCTCACAATGGAGAAGAAAGTTTAATTACTATGAAACATCAAGAATGAATAACTGAATGAAAGCAGACTCTTTAAACTTTCAAGAGCTTAAACAAAACTAATTATGTGGGGACCATATACGGTCACCACAATATATAGTCTTGTATATTTACATGTTTTGCAGAGAATCACAATTAAAGGTAGGGTTAGTTATCTAACTTATTATCTAAGATAAAAATGTTACTGTTGGTTAGATGGCATGTTAGATGGTTCAATCTCGCTCCCATTCCTAAAGTGGGAGACATATCTATCCATTAATCCAAAACAAAAATTCTGGAAGCAGATATGTTCAAATACATTTAGAATGAATAATTCCAACCTACAACTCATACAGTATAAAACTCTCCATAGAACACATTATACAGGACAAAGGATGTTTATAATGGGTCTTAGCCAGTCAAACATCTGCAGTAACTGCTCTGGTAACACATCGGATAGAATGTACACCTGTCCAAGAGTTCTGGCAGAAGATATGTGAAGACCTATCGACTTGGCTAAACTACTCCGTCCCAGTT
>JAODOY010000002.1:3419874-3430052 GCA_025399855.1 Forbesichthys papilliferus | reverse complement strand
ATATATAGGGGTCCGGAAGGCAAAGTGAAGGGCCCATCTTAAATGCCAAAGAAGAGATTGACATCATCCGCCCGTCCATTCACCTCTCCATCAACCCCCATGCACACATCCCTCTCTCCAGACCATATGGCTTAGCTCCTGTCCTGGAGTGCCATTAGGCTGTAGTCACAGAGGTACAGAAGCAGAATGCTTTTAGCTCAACAGAGACTGGAGAAGTCATGTTCGATTTATAGCATGAACCAAAGTGCACACGCTCGCACGCGCACACATATTTACACAGATCCACGCTCACACACACACGACACATTTTATTGCCTACTATCTCTCTACGGCGCCATCTATGTCCATCTCTGCCTCTTGTCTCAGTGATTTATCCTTTCATCTTGACAGACCCTGAGCCAGAGTAAGTCGTTAAACCTCGATGCGACACAGCGCAGCAACTCCATCAACCCCGCCCACCAAAATCTCAATCGTATCAATACACCGACTAGAATGCCGTCGCAAATTGCAACAAGGAAACGGACAGCGCATTGAAAGTGCGATCCGATTGTACAGGGCCTCAAGAATGATGGGGCCATTTAGCACAGAGGACTGAGGCGCCATTCTGCTTCGTACCTCCACAAAGGAAGATAGTCACAGTCTTGAGGGGCCGGCTCTCATGTGCACAATAGAGCCAAACACTAGAGCATTGTACCATTTCATATCCGGCGCTACTACTACATAATAATACTAATAATAATAGAACTGCTCTCTTGTAGGCATTTATATTCTACAATAATAATGTGATTGCGTGTGTTGAATGGATGAATGCACCATGTTTATGCAGCGTGTGAATATAGGCTACAGCAAATGGGATTGTGGTACACATTACATCTGTGTGTGTGTGTGTGTGTGTGTGTGCGTATGTGTGTGTACACATCTTTTTACAGTACAGTGTGAGTTAATTGCCATTCCCAGTGGTCGTCAAGCGGGCCCAGGGCTCCACCGGGACATCTCCACCTTCATTAGAATATACTGATCATCAGACTTAGTGCACCAAGAGAGGCCCGGCGCTGCTCTTTCATCACTCTGTCTTCACCCTTCTCCTCCGCGTGGACGCTTAACTTGAAACCCCTCCCCCCCCCGACGAGCCCCGTCGCACGGGCACATCCTCCGGGGGTGGCGAGGTGTCACGTCGCTCTCGTCCGGAAACTTCAAGTCATTTTCCCTTTCGTTTTATCTTAAGATACTTTAGGCCCTTGTTTTATATTAGAGGAGATAGTGTGTGTGTGTGTGTGTGTGTGAGGGGAAGGGCGGATTGGATGGGGTTGGGGGGGGGGTCGTGTGTGAGACAGTTGCTGTTGTTCACAGACCCAGACTGCTGCGGTATGCACAACCCCGCCTCCGCAGTGTCTAACGGCTGCTGATTTTATTGCCTCTCCTCCTATCCGTCAACATTTGTGTCATTACTCCCACCCCCCCCCCCCTTCCCCCGCCCCGCCACCCGCTCCTCTTCGCCCACATCTCCTCTCTGTCGTCTCATTCTGTTCTGCCCCCCCTTCCCCCCCACAACCCCCACCCCGCCATCATTACCTCTCTGCTAATGCTCCCGTCTCCTCAGTGGAAAGTGCTTCTTGCCCTTTGGGGGACGCAGAGCCTCACCAGCGCCACTCAGACCCCTACAGGCACAATCTTCCCCCCCTTCCCCACTCCCATGCTCACCCCCAACCCCCACAGACCCTGCAGCACAATCACCCCCCTCCCCCTTCCCGACCCCATGGTGGATGAGAGAAGCCAGCTGGAGGAAGCAGAGAGGAATGGGCCCAATTACAGCACTGGGAACTGAAAGTTGGCTAATTAACGCTAATTTGCTAACAAACTGCTTTTTCACTGAAAATCATCTCTCTCTGTCACAAGGCAAGCCCGTACTGTACGCCCCAACCTGGACAGCCGTCCGCAAGCTCACGTAGACACCCACACACTAGCACGCACCCGCACACACACCCACCCACACTAGTGCACACACAGACACACACACACACACACACACACGCACACTAGCACCCCTACACACACATACACCCACACACACTAGCACGCACCCGCACACACACATACACACACGCACATTCACACATAGACACCCACACACTGGCACGCCCACGCAAACACAGGGAACACGGGGACAAACACACACAAAAAGTTAGTAGTTTTGATACTTAGACATCAGGCTACAGTGACACACACATTCATACACCCCCACACGCTAACCTACACGCACACACACACGCACACCTGCACACAAAGCATATCAATTCTTCTGTATGCACGCAGTATGCTCAGCACACACACACACACACACACACACACACACACACACAGGCACGTGCCAACCTCCCCACATGTGCCGGGCCACACTTTCTCAGCTGTATTTACCGCCGGGGCAATATGTTGATTAGGTTAGAGTGGCTGATTATTGCACAGTGACAGTAAAGGAAACAAATGCCTTTCATAGGAAGGCATCTATCTCAGCAAGAGGGCTGCTAGCGATAGTCTATAGCACCAAATAACTCCCACTACACACACACACACACACGCACACACGCACGCACACACAAAGCAGGAAGGGGAAGTGATACAAAGAAATGCGCGACTGCATAAAGGAGGTGGGGAAAGAGAAAGACTGGTTGGCGCACCAGATGGAGGAAGAGCGGGTGAATAAGGGACAAAAACAGAGCGAGACAGCGCGGGCGATGGAAGGAGATGAGGAGCCCGGCCGGCGGGAAACGGAGGAGCGATTTCCAAACGCGCCGGTAAACAGTTCCTCTCGCAGCAGCGTAATAGCGGGGTCGGAGGCCAGGACAATAGCTTTATCAACAGCAAAGATGCACGTGTGCGCGTGCACACACGCGCGCACGCGCGCACACACTCGCGCACAGAACATTGAAATAACGAAAAAGTAACAACATAAAGGTTGTTTGTTGCATTAGTGGAGGCTTGCTAACTGTGAAGAATGTGGGTGGAGGCAGCAGTTGGAAAAATAAGGTTGTCGATGGTAAATTAATCAACACAGGTACGGTTAGCCACCCCCCTTCCCCCCATCATCCGCCCCATACACACACACACATTCTCTACATAGGCCATTTCAGAAAGGGGGTGAGTAAGCAATTCTTAAAGCCATTGTTAGTGAGGTAGGAGATCCTCTCATCCTTTTCAATGAATCGTTAAATCCCTACGGATTACGGTACACCAGGCCCAGGGTCGTCTGTGTGTGTGTGTGTGTGTGTGCTGGTTCCAAATGGCCATCATCATCAGCGCTTTTGAAATTGTTGTTGTGAGGAGCTTGCCTGAACCTGCTATATTGCTCACACACACACACACACACACACACACACACACACACACCTACACACACCTACACACACACTGGCTTGTCCACTGTTACCTGTCGCTAGGGCAGATGGTTTCACGTTGGAAGATTGTCACATCTCAGCTCACACAGCACTTTTCTCTGCAAGCCCCTGCCTTCTGCTCTCTCTCTCTCTCTCTTATTCTCTCTCTATTGCTCCATGGCTGTCCTTCACTCACAGCTCATTAGTGATGTTAATACCCCAAGTAATAGAGGACACCAGTCTCAATGTGTACACACACACACACACACACAATGTGTTTGCGCGTGCATATACATGCTGGACATGTGTGTGTGTGTGTGTGTGTGTGTGGACCGTGTCTGGGAAAGGGAAATTAGTTCCATCCTCAGATCCTATTTTCTCCGTCTAGGCCAAGCACAGCTTTTCCGTCTGGAAAAAAAAAGTCAGATGGAAATGCAATAATGGCCAGGGCCTGGGATAGACATCCACACACACACACACACACATGCATGCCCACACGAACACACACACACACACGCACACGCACACACACACACACACGTACAGTATGTGCGCACACAAACACACAGGGAGGGTTCGTATGCACATGGGCACTACCGCAATGGAGCCATGCCGAAAATTGTTTTGGACATGCCAATGGGGACAGGAGAGGTCCAATGGTGGTGCTGGTTGGGGGTGGATGGGAAGGAGGCGGGGGACGGGGGACGGGGGGAAGGGGTGCGGTTTTTAATTTACATTTTTAATGTAAAATATCATTCAAAGAGGAAAAATTAGGCATCTCAATAAACTGTTTCTATATTACACAGAAGGAGCATCACTCACAGGCTTCTGTGTCCTGTGTTTTGATTGCACGCACACATACACACACACACACGCACACACACGCACGCACACAAGCACGCACGCACGCACACAAGCACATGCACGCACAGTCTCCTGAAGAACCTGTAAAGCCCCCGAGCCACAATCAACCCATTAGAAACGGGCAGAGACTATAAATCTATGGAGAAATAATCTAGCCCGTCCTCTAGACATCATCAATCCAAGCACACATCATCACCGCGTGAGGGTTTCCCCATCCCTGTACATTCCTTCATAATCACCTGCGCAAACGAGGGCACACCTTGGTGTGTGTGTGTGGGAAGGGGAGACGTATGTAGACAGCGGCTTGCTGTCATTGCCACCAAGATGACCTTGTGCCCTCCCCAACCCCCCCACCACACACACACACATGACAATTACCAGGAATGTTTCTAGGCCACTGGCTGCTGTTAAAACGGAGTGACTGCACAGGAATAACAAGAGAAAAAGACAGCAGCCATCTCTACCCTTTAAGTAAGCTCAGTGGCACGCATCCGCAGAGTGCATTTATGCGAATGGCACAACGCAATCCGCAGTCATTATCCCGGCCTTCTTTGACTCAGTGACCTCACCCTCCCGACCCCCTCACCATTTGGGCTGTGTGTTGGCAATAATTAGTCTGGCGATACAATGTGATGATACAGGGGCCACGATTCGATATTTTGCGATATATTGCAATACTGTAAGCAAGGTGATATATTGCAATTTCTAATTTGTGGAAAACTGTTATAGCAAAATGTGACAGGCACAGCTGCTAAACATAACAGATGCACATGTTAACTTGCTCAGGGACTGCAGATGGAAATTAGATTAAAGCTAAATCTGGCAACAAATCATCTTTCCTCTCTTTTGAAGTTAATGCATTTTGTATATGGTCCTGTTCACAAATAAATTGAGTAAAAAAACTCAAATAAAGACAAAATAATTGTAATCTATACAGTGTTTTAGAGAATCCATACAGCAACGCATATATAATATCACAATACTCTGGTGTATCGATATTTTATTACATCCCTTTCCCCCATCATGTACCATGTCCCTTGGACAGAGCTAGAGATGTCATCCAGAAGGCCAGTGGAGGCTCTCAGATGCCCCGCATCAACATCATCTGTCAGGCTGCTGTGAAAGAAGCCCGCCCCCAGCGCCACTGAAGTAGCCTGGTGTAACCAAATTCACAAAGTGAATATGGTCCAAGTGTGCATAGACCTCAGCAGTTAACCAATTGCCTCATTTAGCTCTACCACCATTTTGAAACACGCTTGCCTTCATCGTCATCTCAATAACCCACCCTGATTGGACCGCCAGCAGGCTGTGCGAACCTTCGTGAACAGGGTCTCAAGACTATAATCTTAGTCGGGCGGAGCCAGGCTGACACTGAAGGCGATGCTACAGTACAAAAGTGTGTGTGTGAGACGGTGTTTGCTTGCCTTTGTGGCCAAAATGTTCTCATTCCCAACTCGTCAAACATTGCAGCTTGCTCAATTGTACCTAAAATCATAGGCTACACACAGCCTGTACCGAAATATAACTAAACTATTACATTTCACTAAATACATTTGAACATGTCTCGATTTTAAATTGATTATTGATCTACAACCAGGAGCTAATACTGAATTTGCATGCCCATATAGCTAAAAATAAACTGGTGGTAACTCCGTAGCCTTGTCGTAACAGTCAATGACGAAGTATTCATCCTAAGAAGCCAAAGGCTTTCTAACGCTTCATTAATATACGAGAAAGGCCTTTGACCAAGCTGCAGTTTTTGACGAGTTGGGAATGAGTCGTGTTGTTGTGGCTAAGACTATACGGGAAAAAAACAACAACCGCAAGCACCTGTAAGCATTACTGTCAATAGCTCCAGCAGGCTGGCTCATGGATGTCCGTGCCTGTCTATGTGTACATGTGTACAACAGAAGCATCTGAGTGTGCCGTGCATCCTAATTCGACATCTGCCCTTGTCAAACGGCGAATTAAAGCTCCAAACAGAGGTACGAGCTGACACGGATTCCATGAGCCTGTTTGACGGATTCTCATTCAGATGATGACAGAGTGTGATGCCTGGCACGTTGCATGAGTGTAGGTGTGTGTCGAGCTACTATAGCAGTGACATTATGTTACTGTATGCCACTATAGTACAGCTTCTGTCCATGATGGCATCATACTGAATAAAAATAAAAAGTTGAAATGCTGGAATAGTGTATTACTGCGAAGAAACACAAACACTGTTGGAGACCAAACCCACTGCTGCCCTTCCTTTTGTCTCTGTTATGCCAGGTTCTGCTATCGTGCTGTTTTCTTTTTTCCCCCTTGTCCTCTACATGTCTCTCCTATGGTTCCTAAAGGCTGAGAAAGCACTGTGATCACTACTGAGTCTGCAGACACAAAAAGACAGCGATAGAGAGATAGAGAGAGAGGAAGAGATACAGTTTCTTTTGTGCTGAGGTAAAAAAATCACTGTTACAAGTACGTCTGTCAAAACTAAATTGCCGGCTGCATTACCACACTTTGAAAGTATTGAAAACTCATTCCTGCAATCACCTCTCAGGCAAGATGAGTGAAATGTGTGTGTATACAGTGTCTGTGTCTGCAAGCATGTGTGTGTGTGCGTATGTGCAATATTCCATGTTGTTTTAGTCAATTTGGCTGATCGGAACTGCCACGTTGGTTTTGTTGATAACTGTTTTTGTCGATGACCGCCATACGCTCACATAGGCCCTGCCCCTTTTATTCTCAGTCACCACTGTATCCCCTTGGAAACTGTGCACAAAGTTGTTTCTACCCGAGACCAAACCCAAGTGGGAGAAATGTACTTTCATAGCTAGCCAAACTGTGAGTCTCACATACACACACACGTTCATTTTAAAACATCACGTACAGACACAATACACAAACCAAATCGAATAGAGCCATAGAACATGCAAAACACTTTTTGAGATCTTTTCTTCTTCATGAACAATGTCCGCTCTGTGAGTGTTGAACAGCACACACCAAATTACAGTGGAAGTCTTGTGCTTGCTCTCGTCATTCTTCTCGTGGTTTCAATTAGCTGTGGAGGACAGTTGTCTATCCACAGACTGATGGCTTTCGCCTCCCAGCCGGCACTGCCGCAGTCACACGGACAGATGGACGGACTGAATGACAGTCTGATGGTCCTCCATACTGATTAACTGTAAGGGGCGAGTAGGGGGGAGGGGAACACTGTGATGGGAGTAATGAGGAGGCGCAGCGAGCTGTAGTTTTCCCACAATTACAATATGGTGACCGTAAGCATATGGCCATTTCCTCTGTTTGCCGCTTACTCTCGCTCTCTCTCTCTCTCTCTCTCTCTCTCTCTCTCTCTCTCTCTCTCTCGTGGTTGCAATTTGGACTAGCATCAAACCTCAGACTGAACTCAAATGTTACATAATATCTCATATCTTCCTTTCTCGTCACGTATGTGTCCATTTTCCTGCGTCAACAGATGATGTTTTGTTTTTTGGGGTCTTTTCTGCCTTTGTGAACCCAAAGTGGTTTAAGCTCCATCCTCATTGCTATGTTCAAGGCAAAATAAGCATGTGGGAAAATGACATGGCTGAATCCCTTTTAAATATACACTATATATATAAATGGACATAGCCTCCGTGTAGTCACGAACAGATTTGAACACCGCGCTGTTCTGGTCTGAATGCCTGTAATGCCCCCCTATTTTCCCTAGTCAATATAATTGGATACTAACGTATGACTAATATATTGTTAACTGATGAGTTATACAAAAATTCACACCTTGCTAGTTGAAAACTAGCTATAGAGACCAAAACCTTTTTTTTTTTTTAACCAGGCTGTAAACATGTTTATTTTATTCTGTATAGTTGGACATTTTAATATGGGCATGGGGTTTGACTCCCTTTTCCAGCCAGCCTCAAGTGGCCATTTGATGAACTGCAGGTGTTGGCATTTCCGCGTCGTAGGGCTGCACGATTCTGGATAAAATAAGAATCATGATTTTCTTGCTTAGAATTGAGATCACGATTCTCTCACGATTTATTCCCCCTCCCCGACCCTCAATGCAGTATATTTATTGCACTCATTTACGGGATACAGAAGGTATCAAAGCATATTGTAACTGACCGGACTGGCACATCAACTTTGAACAGAAAGGGAATTCTACTGTTTTTACAGCTTCATAAATCTGACACTGAACAGAAAAACACTCTTTAAAACCCTCTTATCTTAGTAAAGCTAGTTGGGCATGGTATGATTAATAATATAATTGTGGCATAATTATATTGTGAATGTAAAGAGGGTGGGAGTGCATTGGGGAAATTTGTGCCGCTGTCTTGGAGAGGACAGTGTGTGTGTGAGTGTTTCTGTTCTAACGTTATCTATGATTCCCTGATCTAAATTAAATGATCGAATTAGAGTTGCAAGTTTGACGCCTCCCTCGTTTAAATCAAGAAATAATGTGGCATGGTTCGATTCCAGGAGCTAACATAGGCCAAATTCATTGCAAGATAAAACAAAAGCGCAAAAAAATATTCCGCAATTATATTCGATTCAATCGTCTCTCATTTCTAGAGGCGGGATTGGAAACGGACCCCGAACAGCTGATCTACTGTGCCTTACAAAACGGAACCCAACTGATCAAAAAGACAGTATAGTCCAACTTACTGTGTAATTCACTTTCAATAGCAATTTAATAAACGTGTGTTAACAAAATATTAATGGTGTTACAACTCCCCCTTCACTCTACTGGTGATTCGCTCGTGCTCGCTCTCACTACTGTGTATATTTTACTTCCTGGCCTGCTGCTCTGCGTCGCGTGTTGTTAGGCCGTCATTTGTTAAGGGAGAAAGTAGGAACGCTTGTTTGACGCAGCTGAGAATTGTTCTCATGTAGAAATGAGATCGCATAGAGGTGTGAATCGCGATTTTATTACTAGTAATCGTTCAGCCTTACCATGTTGTAATAATGTCTCAGCACCGGAGGTTCCCGGTTGATTTTAACGCACATTTCAGATATCCAGAAATGCAAGCGGAATGCGGAAAGTGGGGATGTCTGCTTTGCGAGCTGTGGCCCGTTCCTGAACCCAGTTAATTTCCTTCACAAGGTTCCTTAGTGGACGATGAGGAAAAAACACAATGGGATACAGATGAACCTTCTCTCTCTCTCGCTGCCCATCTCTCAGCCTGTCCCCTCCTCTTCTCATGTTCCTTCTCCTTCGCTCCATCGCCCCTTCTTTCTCTGGCGGAGGATGCTAATCCCATTAGGATCAATATTCCAGTCGAATGAGCATCCTTTCTCTGCAGCAATTACAAACCTTTAGAGACATAAAGGAGAGCATTTCTTCACAGCTTAGACCATCAATCAACTATTTAGCTTCGGAGGCAGAAGATGGAGCACGCATGCCCCCGTCTGCATGCGTGTGTGTGTGTGTGTGCGTGCGCGCATGTCTGACTGCTGCAGTATTCCACTGTCTTGCTTACTAAAATGACTGTTGGGATTTTCATCTCATAGAGGCCTATTATGGGTCTATGAATACATGAGAGCTTCCTAATGCATACTTCCCATCTGGCAGTACAACAAGACTCCATCATCTCTGCTGTGAATGCATGTATTAGCATTGTCCGCACAGGGATTTCACAGACAGCTAAGCTGGGGTCTTTAGCCAGGGGTTAATATTTCATGCCTTCACTTTAATCTTCTCCGCCTCTTCTGCAGCACAGGCTTGTGCACAAAACCCATGCTAGCTCCCTACACTGCATGCTTTGATTGATATGGCAGCATGATAGACACACTGTATACACAATTGCCTATCTCTGATCCAGGTTATTTCTTCTTCTTCCAGCAGATATGTGGCCACACTTTATCTGTAATTCACCTTGAAACTGGCTCCCCACCATAATAAATGGTCCTGTTAAATATTAGATGCAGTGTACTGTATCGTTCTGTGTATACCCCCGCCAAAAC
>JAODOY010000002.1:3402509-3419369 GCA_025399855.1 Forbesichthys papilliferus | reverse complement strand
CCCCCGCCAAACCCCCCCCCCCCCCCCCACCCCCGACCCTCAGATTATAATGAGATGGCGTGACAGGCAGAAAGGTTGAGGGCATATCACGTGTCATCGTGTCAGCTCTGCAGCTCTGCAGCCACCGGTGCCCCTCAATGTCACAGGGAGCGCCACTTTGCCTGGAGGGCCCTGGCATCCATCTATCTGCGCTCCACACAACCATTACCCCCTCCCACCCCCAGTCTGGAACGTCTAGCCGTAAGACAGGAGCAGCCTTGGTCGAGTCTCATCTGGAAGGAACCAGGCTGACAGGCTACGGAAAACAACTGTGGCAGAGATAACGCTAACACGCTGCAGAGGAAAATGTACTTTATCAAAGGACTTCATAGCATTCAGGCGCGGGGACAATTTATTACGTCTGCGAGTTGAAATTAGTTAGAGAATATTACAACATATGAATGTGTTCTTTACTGGAGTGGAAAGCGGGAGTATTAATGCTCTGGGTGGTGACACAGCAGGGTGCAATAAAGAAGACACGTTATATACCTGAAAGAGTGAATCATCAAAACGTAATGCGCAGGCTTTAGAAAACATCTTAACAGCGTTAAGGGGGGAAAAATGCAAATGTCTATTTATTTATTTTTGATTCCGAGCTGCATCATAGCTCGCAGCTCTCACCGTCAAAATGATTGTTGTAATTCTTTGCCATAAAAGAAATTGAATTAGGCTATCATTAGAACGGCTTGATCATGAGGTTGTGTTTATCGTTAACTGCACATTATTCGATTCTTCATTTACCAGGCAGCGCCTCATTTGCTGATGAGCCATTTAGCAAATGCACTTGTAAAAGTTTCCGTTGGGTGAAAATGTTGGCCCTGGAATGTATTATTGTCTACAGTAATGCACTGTGAAGTTCTAAACAATCCTGAAACGTCAGGTTGAATTAATAGTGTCTGCTACGTGACTCAGGCTCTTTGCTTGATGTTGCGCTTGTGTGGAACAAGGCTTTGCGTTGTGTCAATTACAATTAATCACCGCACACGGTCGCGCCTGCATCTGCACGCGGAAGGAACAGCGAATGGGAGTGCAGTGTGTCTGCAATGTGGCAAAACAATCCCAAAACAGGGAGCGAGGAAGGCGGAACAGCCTTGTACTGCGAGCTGGCCATGCGAGCGCAGCAGACGGGGCTGGATGCTACTCGTGCAGTGGATTAACTGTTACATCCCTAACAGAGACGGCCAGCCATAGGGCCCGAAGCCGAGCTGCAGCTCCAAGGGAAGGACTCCACCAACAAGTTTGAGGGGAACAGATTGCCTCCTGCAGGGCCTGGCCTGTATAATCTACCCCCCCCCCCCCAATCACTCATAATATCCTAACTCTGGCCATTCTTACCAAGTTAAATCCTAGGAACCTAGTTCGAGCTGCACACGAAGGCCTAGTGGGACCCAGTTTGGCGGCGCACCCTCGTCCGGCCCGCTCACCAGTCTCCTGCCGGTGGAAACACCAGATGCCGTCGCAGCCAAAACCTGTGTTTTGCCTCCCGTAAAGTCTCCTTTGTCATGTTGTCTGTGGCGCACATACTGTATGCATGCACACAGGTGCATACCACACAGGCGTACACACGCCGTGGTCCCCATGGTGATCACCCACTCATTCCTCTCAGAGCCCGTGAGAAAGAGAGCGCTGGGCTAACAAGAGAACATGTATGGAAGCAGAGGAAAAAACAGTATTGGAGAAAAGTGGCAGTGTAGTGGACAGATTTCTTTTCAGTATCAAACTGTGCATATTTCCATCTTTGCACACAGACCAACTCCCACAGGAGAGCCAGCATGCCAAAATGAAGGGCTTCTATGTCTGTTTACTCTGCGCAGAAAGACAGGAGACTGAATCAAACTAATTACAGTTAAGAGAAAGCATGTGTCCTCTCCTAGCCCTTGTGTGAGATGGCAAATACGTGTGAGCTTTATATCAGAGCTGTGTGATCAAACTACAGTCATTTTCCAATACTTTAGAGGAATGAAACAGGCTCGACAAATGTGAAATACAGCATGGAAGTGTATTCCTTTTCGGCCATACACAAGAAAAAGTCTCAAAAGACACACACAATGGCCGCGGTCACGCGCGGTGATTGAGAGGCGATATTCTTGATAGCTAAACAGTTTTGAAATTGAATACAAAATGGGCTAACTTTTACGAAGAGCCTTGTCCCAGCCTTCAAGCTTTGTTTACAGAGGCAGTAGATAGTAACGGTTATATGGTGACTCCTGAAAGAAAAGAAAAAAAAAACAGTCCAACACTATGATATCAGGCAGATAACATCTACAATATCACAAACACCGGAGCCAGCAACATAAACAAGAAAATGGATTTAAGGTTTGTTTATTTCCCACGCACACCTTCCCAATTATAGTGGTTAGAGAATTGGTTCTGTGAACAATTTTCCTTGGTTGATGACAGGTCTACAAGACATATTTAGAAAAGGCAAATGCATGAACGTTCCAGTTCAACCCGGCAATCCGGAGGCCTTTGGTGTTATTTACCCAATGTTATTTTTAAGATGTCTTCCTCTTCGTGTCAATCAACAGGGTGCGTGGGTGCGTGTGCATGTGTGAGACAGACGCCATTTGATGGCCTCAGACAGTCATACTGACTGACTGCTAAAGAGGGAGGAAAAGTCGAAAAATGGAGGTGGAAATTAGACGATTACGGTCATGTTTTGACGTAAGCGTGTGAATGACAGAGCAAACATGAAAGCTGACCTATTGGCTGCCTGCAAAGGGGAAGGGTGCTTTTGAATCAGTGCGTGTCAAAATGGCTGCCTCTCTTCTCGCTAAAGCTCCTAGAGCTATGCAAGCCCCCCCAAAACACTCACAAACACGCACACACACACACACACACACACACTCCTTTTTTTTATATTTATCAAACTGTAATTTATTTTCACTCACATTCATCTTCCAGACAAGCATCTCAGGCGAGCTTTGCCTGGGCAAAAATGCACAGAGGCAAGGATAACATTTTCAGTAATGCGATGACACGTGGTTAAGGCTACGGCAGTTCCCGTAGGAGGCCCAATGTGTGGTGTGTGTGTGTGTGTGTGTGTGTGTGTATGCATTTGTACGTATATGTGTTTCTTGCTAGTGTTGAGCAGACAAGGAAGTGGTCTTCCTCAGACTGACAGTCCAATTAGATGACTGGGTAGTGTAGCGCGACGGCCCACAGATCACCCTGAGAAATGACGAATACACTCCATTTCGCCGCATGGCATGCATAACGAACACGCACACGCCCACACGCACACACGCGCTCTCTCTCTCTTCCTCGCCGGTGCTTACACATACGCACATAGAAGCCTCTTGGACTGAGTAGTGCTTTGATGTCAGCAAGCCTGAGCAACAGCCAGTCATGGGAGCAATAACGTGCAATATCATAGGTGGGTGTGTGTGTGCGCGCGCACACACTCACATATTATATCATCCTCCCCTAAGCTACAGTATATGAGAGGTGAAAGAAGACCCTGCAGGCCAGGCGGGGGAGATCAAAGCGAGTGACTTGACCTTGATACTATTTCTTGACTCGCTCCGCCGCAAATAACATCCCACAGCCCACCACAACGTGCACTTTACGCTGCGCTCAATGTATAGTGTTCACAAATTCACAGCTCTTCGTCTCTGGATGAGGTGATCAGAGAGCACAGGAACACAGGGGACCAATGGACAGACCGGACCAGTCAAATGCCACGCTCCGTGATTGATTAGGCGACCTGGCCCCTGACTTCTATGCGTCAACGAGATGACGAGATGGGTCATGAAAGAGCATCAAAGAGGAAGTGTGCGTGTGCGTGTGCGTGTGCATGTGATGGATTTCTAATGTTTCAGTGAAGGGCTTTAGCTGATCATCCATTATTGATGTGGATGTTTGGTATTCAGAGGGTGTTTATATGTTTCGACTTTAACAAAGTTCTCTATTGCTCATCTTAGATCATCATCATTCATTTTGCACACGCTGCATGTTATTCATTATATTCAATTTCATGGTTTCACACAAATAACCTAATTAATTGTATGACATCATTTAGTCCTAATTATTGATCTGTTAGTAAAAAAGCATCTATTGCTGGTTCCATTTGTATTGCCGGGTTGCTTGAGTCTTTCATAATATTGAAATGTAATGATTATGAGTGTTGATCCATGCAATTATATAGCTTATCAAGATCCTTTAACAAGTGACAGCAAGTACTACGTTGAGGTACACAACAAAACAGAAATTAAAGTTAAGTTTAAAAAGTAAAGTAAAATGCATTCAGTAGCGTATAAACACCTCAGTCAATTGTGTCAAAACAAGTAATCTTTCTGATTTGGAAGTTTTTCTTCAATAGTCTAGTTATTTGTAAAGTGTGAGGATTGTTTGTTTACCTCCATCTTACATCATGTATTGCTCCTCTACTTTGTTAGTGCAAACAGCCACTTGGCTGCGACCGAACCACATCTACCAATTTATGCAGCGGTGCCCCAGACAAGCCCCCATCTAGCCAATCAAGGCCACCTGATGAGAACCATGGGGAAGGATGGGGGGGGGGGGGATAACGGGTGAGGCAAGGAGGAAGATGAGGAAAAAAGGCGTTGGGGGGGGGAACAGCCGCCGAAAAACAATGAGGCAAAATCAGAAGATAAACGAGGCGCTATTTCGGTGGCAGGATTTATGTACTGTCAACATTACCCCCGCTATTAGGGGGAATCCAATTACTCCGCGCCTCTCCTCTCCTCTCTCGCGGAGAACGGGAGGGAGAGAAAGAGGGATAACAAACCAAATGGCTATGCAGAGAAGTGAAACAAGGACACCAAGGTTTGCATGATTCATTCAATTTCCCACAAATATTTACATATGCAGGACAGAGAGAGAGAGGGGGGGGGGGGGGGGGCAGAGGGATACATTTGACAGAAATAAGGGAATGGAATTGCACAACAGCACACCTAAACCCAATAAAGAACACAAGGAAAGATGGATATGGACTGCGAGTGTGAGCCACAGAGACAAAATATGAATAGAAGAATACAAATACGAATGGAGTAGCGATTTGGCAAGCGGAGACTCCCCGTAGATTTAATTGCATGCACCTTCGCTTTTAAATGGCTGATAAATTATGCATTAAGGATGCTTAAGACAATAATTATGAGCTGTTTTAGTGACGAGGACAAACACATGGCATAAGCAGAGTGAAAGCCTCAAGTTGACTTCTGCAGAGGAATCTCAAGAGAGCGAAAACCAACGCGTGCTGCATTGGGATCACCTGTTGGGACATCTTTACACACACACACAAACACACACACACACACACACACACACACACACACACTATTTTATCCCCCAACATACAGACATTGGCATTTCTTTCAATGAAGTGGCCTCAGGTTATAGCCCCAGACGGCTTGGCCTCTCTGGATTCTAGACTTTGTTTACGTGACCTATAGCCTCCAGCACACGAGCGGACACACACATACACACACACACACACACACACATACACACACACACATACATACACGCACACACATACACACACACACACACACACATACACGCACACACATACGCACACACACACACACACATACACATACACACACACACACGCACACACACGCACATACACGCACAACACACACGCACACACACACGCACACACACAGAAACTCCCCCTATCTCATTACCATCCTATTCCCAGCCTATCCCAACCTCTCTTGACTGTTCATCCAAGTTGTCTATTAGTGTAGCTTTTAGGAAGGCACAATACATTATCCCGGGGTCTCTCGGAAATCATTATGCATTTCTATTAGACTCTCGCCTCCTGGGATAGATGGCATGTCAGTGCACATCTGGTGGCGTGCGTGCGCGCACGTGCACGTGTGTTGGCGCGTGCACATTAACAACAAAAGACATGGCACAGAGAATAAGCGAGAGTGGAAAAGAAAATAGAAGTTAAAGGAGAGAGATGACAGAAAATCAAAGTTCCCTTTTCCAGACGTGCTGACCCAATCTTACACTGTCAGAGTGTGTGTGTGTGTGTGTGTGTTTTCTAGTTTGACCGGGCTGTCTCCTTGGCTCTACCGTTACCGTGGCAGTGATTTGCGATAGAGCCACTGTGCCCTTAAGCACAGGCACTTAACCTTGGCTAACTGACTGATGCAATAGCCTCAGCACCACGCCGGGCTGACATGGAAGTCCTGCCATGGACCTCCTGCTTAGAGTAACTGCCGTAAAAACACATCCAGTGTTGTGTCCACAGTCCATGTACTTGTCATTTCTGCTGTAGCTGAGGGTGGAGAGCCAGAGTCTACTGGTGTAAGTGTGTGTGTGTGTGTGTGTGTGTGTGTGTGTGTGTGTGTGTGTGTTATTGTGCATGCAATCGTTAGTGGCTTGCCAAGAGCAATGCCTCGTCGAATGCAGCCGAGAGCTCCAAGGCTTTAACTGCTCAATTTTGGTTGGCCACTAGCACTGCACACGCACGCACACACGCACGCCCACACGCACACACTAAGAGAAAGTAAAGGTCAATTTTTTTGCCACGCCACTGCTCTGCCCAAGAAACCTGAACTGATTGATCTGACTCAACTCTGAGGGAGGAGAGCAGGACAGGGCAATGACAGAGGAGAAGGGGTGTGCGGGGGGTAGCACACACAGACACACACATGCACGCGTGCTGGTGGCACTTTTTGTGTCTTCTAAAAATGGATGGGAGGGGACACAATGTTCTGCCATTAGCTATTATCACTGCCATGTAGATGACACATGGAATACACACATCCACACCCACACACACCCACACACACACACACACACACACGCACACACACACACACACGCAGGCACACAAACCTGGAGTGTGCATGCAGCCATGCACACCTTGGTGCGGGGCTGGCATAGCGGAGGTGTTTGAGGAGAGAGGTGTGATTGGATCTCTCTATTCTAGTGGTGGCACATAGGGGAGGGGGTGTGTGTGTGAACAGATGGTGTTTGGCTAGTAGCAGGTTGGTTGGATCACCTAGCCACCTCTGAATGTACTGCTTTTGGAATGCATGGAACGCACGCACGGGTGATGGTGCTCTCTCGCACACACACCCACACACACACGCGCGCGCGCGCGCACGGACGGACGGACACATGCGTTCCGCACATCGCATCTAAAGCAGCGGTGATAACTCACAAGGCCGCTTGTCAGGGAAGATGAAATGAAAGAATAAGAGAGAGAGAGAGAGAGAGAGAGAAGCAGGGGAAGAATGAAGAGGGCAGAGAATGCAGTGAAGCAGAATGAAGGAGAGGAGAATTGGGCCACTAGTGTTGACGTTCCCCCCCTCCCCATCCCCACAACCCTGCTCTGTAGTTATATAGGTCACTTTCCCTTCGTAGTCTGGAGCGGGAAATTTGTAAATGTGACATAATAAGGCATTTAGCCCGCAGAGGCGCTTTTGACGGGAATATTCTGCATCTCCCGCTCATTCTCTGCATCTACTGCTCATTTCCCTGTGCAGTTTTCACACCATCCGAGAGATACCTGCTATGCGGAGGGAGACAAATTCACTGGGCCATAGATGAAGTACAGATGGAGACACGGTTGGGCGATTAATGGAGGTGGAAGTTGGAGGAATGCAAAACACCAACACCTATCCGAGAGTCTATATGCCCGCTCGTTCAGCACACACGGCGTAATGCAAACTACAAAAGCATTGCTAAAGCCCTGGATGGTGCCAGGACTTCAGAGGGAAGCAGGAAGGCATGATTTTCACGCTTGTCTTTCTTCTGAGACTTTTCTCATTCTCCTGCAGCCCTTTCATGTAAGAAAGGGCGGGAATTCTCTGCTTAGAGCAGGATTCATTTTCCTTGTTAAAATTCAGCTGTGGCTGTTTTGATTATTGTGTATGCAGAGGGAAAGAGTGAAAGAGAGTGAAAAAATAAAATAATACAGAGAAAGAGAGAACAAATAAACAACCCCAAAGCAAACATGACCTCTAAAACCTGAAAAATAGCCATTATACAATTGAGGTGTGCTTAAAATTGTGAATAAATGCTGAGAAATTCCTACACACACATGCACACGCACGCACGCATGCACACACACACACACACACACACACACACACACACACACACACACACACAGTGGGGCAGGCGGTAGGGGATGAGGTCTGCCGGAGCTCTCCAAGGAGCAGCTCGTGTTGCTAAAATAAGGCTGTGGCAGGAGCTGGATTCCCCTGGAGTGGCCAGAAGAGCAGCACTAAAAGCTAAGTGGAGATGGAGCGAGGAGAAAAACTAAAAGAGAGACAGAGAGAGGGATGAACCGGATCAGAGCCAAATAGCCAAGGAAATGAGGGGAACACGCAGGGCTAGAGCAGGAGGAGTTCATTATACTAAATAGCTTATTTTCCCCCCACCAAGTGTAACAAACGTGTGCATCGGTAAGTTGATGCAGTGGATCTATAAATAGAAATAACCTTCATTATACATACACGCATTAGATCATTAATCTATATACTGTATAAGATAAACAAAAAATGCATTATAATAAAATACTCTAACCAATTAAACAGGAAGTCCAAAAATACATACATGAATGCAATAAATTATGCAACAAAACAATAGAAATCCACACATGCTTCAAACACATACATACTTGCAGGATGGGATATGTATTACATCCTCAAACGGAAGAGGGAAGTCACACGGGACAATGTCGGGTTACATCACCTCCCTTCCAACATTCAGTCTGTTCCTGCGATGTCCCTATAACTCCATGTCCCCTTTGTCCAGCCCACACACACACTCATACTGTACACCACAACTACACACATTCCCTTGCTCTGTGTAGTGTGGGTCCAGTACATACCTTTCCCTTTATCTACTTGTTTTGCACCAGGGGAGACCTGTTTGAAGGGCATATTGTCAGAGCTAGGAAAGCAAAAATGGAGACATGGAGCCAACACAGTTATTTTAGGTTAAAATGCATTGCTGCCATAATAATTATCAAGTGGAGTAATACCATGCAATCATAGGCATACGGTATAGTCATCCATAATAATACACATTTTGTCTAATTCACCAAATATCTCCTCGCATTTTGTTATCTTACAATTCTGGGTGTGTTGAAAAGATAATCTGATATTGCTGCTAGGACTGGAGGCGAATAGTGGGGTTTTACAAAAAAAAAAGTTTCGATTTTTTTATTCATGTGCGCGGTGGATCGGCTACTTGTGCTCCGCCTGTTTTGCTGACCTGACATGAAGAAAATAGAGTAGAAACACAGACAAGTGACAGAGCAGCGCTGACCAGAGCTGTTTAAACCCTTAAAACAGGCACAACGTAGCGTGCTACATCTTAGCGCTTGGTCAGGTCGGGTCTTTATTTCTCACATATTACAAAAGTCACTTCGGGTTCAGGATGTGTTTACTAATTGACACAAATATTTAATTTGCAGCAGGTTAAGTAGCCTCGAAACGTGAGTCGTACCTCAGTCAGATCCGGTTGCAGCCCAGTGCCCCCTTTCCCCCTTACTGATCTGTTGTTATTTAGAGAGAATCTTGAAAATGTATTACTGAAGAGGTGAATACATTTATACATTTATTTGTTCCAAGCAGTTTTCATAATTATTTAACGTTGAAAAAGTTCAAATGACTAATCGGGGTTCTTTAAAATCTACACATTTTGGGTTCGGGTCTGGCTCATTCCCAGTCAAGTTCTATATCTATCTATGTGTTACGCAGTTGCACACAGGAGAAATAGCTTTATACGGTAGCGAAAATGCTGTGCAACTATTTCATCTCAAGTGTTAGCTCCATTGTCTAGCCTAGTGGCTGCACCTAGTTACCTCCATCTATTCTTGAAGTGAAGTCCTCTTAGAAAGAATTTCCTAATCACATTGACGTGATTATAATAGGCAACAGGATAATATGCTTATCATAGATGTTGTTCATTTTTGACTATAAACAAACTATAAAAACAAATGTAAACCCCAGTCTCCTGTGTGAAGTACGAACACCTATGTGCTTGTAACTTCATTCGCTCACGTAAAATTCTAGATTTATACAAATACATTTTTCTGGCCTTGATTACATTCTGTAGAATAGTCTTATTTTTTCTATACTTTCTGCCACTAGATGGCACACTAGTACCAGCTTCTCAGCCAAACAAGCACACTGTTCTTGTTCCGACCACACATGCTGTAGCGACATCACTAGGTAAACAAAAAAAAGAAGATGAGATTGGATTTTGTTAACACCTTGCTAAGGACAATATTCCACTATATCATTAACATAGAAAATAGTAATAGCATTTGCTGCTATATTCATGTTTAAAATAGACACCTTTTAAAAATCAACAATTTGGAATACTAAGAAGAACACTGTAGCTTCATTGCTACAAGTCGAGACAATCGAACAGGTAATAACCACATGACGGCAAAACAGACACGGCCAGAGACTGGAAAGTTTTGGACAGTTTTCATACCTTGGCGGACATCGTGGATATTTTATTGACACACGTCAGATTTCGTGAAAGAGACACCCACAAGAAAGGTTACTGCTGCGTAATACCTAACCCACCCATCAAAATGACACAAATGTGTGTGTGTGTGCGCTGCAGGTCTTGTCATTTCTCAGCAAAATAACACACACACGCATTGATGTTTCTAAATAAAGTGTGATATTATTCCACATGGTTTCATATGAGTAAAGAAGCGAAGGCAATAGACTCATAAACCGACATCGTAGTGACGGGGGTTAATTCCATGAATGAGAACACGCGCATGCTATAAATCGCCTTGTATTGTAGGGGGCAGGTTGGTCTAGTGGTCTGGGTGTAGGACTTCCAGCCAGAAGGTTGTGGGTTCAAACTGGGTGAATGCCAGGTAAAATACTGTAAAGCACTTTGGATAAATGTGCCCATTTACCATTATTGTGTTTTGACAACTATAAAAAGGCTCAGTGGTTCTAATCTAGTGTTGCGCTAAATGTGAAATGAAAATTGTAGTTTAATTACAGTAGCAATGTATATGAGAGCTCAACAGGCTGCATCTGTAGCAGGTCGGGTGTGTGTCTGTGTGCGGACCGCAGTTCTGTATTCCGGAACCACGACACAAAATCTTGGACGTTTGTATCGCGGTTTCAGTTTCAGAACCGTTGCACCCCTAGTAGATAGCACATGCATACTGTGTGTATGGGTACTTTAGCTTGCTTCTGGAGAAAATAAATAAATAAATAAATAAACAAATGGGGAAAAAGACAATATAGACATATACCTTCTGCAAATGTCACTACTTTTGTGTTGTTTTCAGTTTTGTGCTCAGAGATGAGTTTTAGAGGCCCTGAAATTGGCAATTGCTCTTTTAAATTCCCGCAGCCTTGATCAAGTCACACAGCTAAAAGGCAGAGATAGAGCGGGAGAGGGAGCGAAAGAGAGAGAGAGAGAGAGAGAGTTAAACAAGGAGGGAGCAACAATCTCCTCGCTAGTTTTGAAAATAACTTTTTCTGTGGGCTTGCCTTTTTATCGTAAAGCTGTGGGATGTAACATAAAGTTGACCTCCTCTAGCCTTCCACTCTAATTAAGACTGTGACACAAAGAAGAGACAAGTCCCTTTCTGATACTGCATTGTGGGTAATATTATTCACATGCAGAAACAGAAACAATCGCACACATGGGAAAACCAACAAAAAAAACAAACACCTTTTCTCTCTACGCCTGTACAAGGTGAGAGTGGAGGAGGGTCGAGAAAGTGCACATGGATGTGAAGGGAGGGAAATATAGCAAATACATAAGTGCATTTGAGGAGAGAGAGGAGAAGGACCCATTTCACTCATCATTCTGTCTATTCCATTGTCTTACCTCTCTCCCTTTCTGTCACAACCCTCCATTCTTGGGTATTCACTGTGCCCGCGCTGTATGTTTGAGTTGGAGATTTCAGTCACGGTGTAGCACACAGCCCATGAGACGCAACTTCAAACAGACTGTAGAAGCACTACTGCCATCTCTGTTTATGTGTGTGTGTGTGTGTGTGTGTGTGAGTGCACACGCTACATTTTGTCTATATGCATGTGCTGTGATTTTTCCACGCGCCCCTTCTCTTTGGTTTTCACTGAACCAATTTTGGTTTCATTATACATTATACATGCACACATTCAAAAACAAACCGATCAAAGCGGATAAATTCTCAAATGTCCTCTCTCCACATATCTTAACAAAACACACATACACACACACAATGTCGCGCAGTCGCAGACACATAATTAAACAAATCCATGGTGTCTATTAAGCGTGAAGGCCTCCCTGCTGAGAAAGACGTATTAAAAACAGGATTAGACCAAAACAATTAATGCCGCAGACACACACACACTCTCTGTGCATGTGTGTATCGTGTGATCTTGTGATTACTTACAGTAATGTGGGCGAGAACATTGCCTACATTTCATGGCACTGATTCTGCCTAGTTATTACTACATTTCACATGCTGCCAACTAAAAAGATAACAATTAACGGTAAAAAAAAAAGCATAAAAATACATAAATATATAAAAATAAAAAAACACGGTGGAAGTATACTTTCACAAAAACGTTGACGTTACTGTGCCGTTGTATCACAAATGTAAAGTGCACACAACTAAAGCAGGGGCCAACGTTACGTTATTTTCCATCATTCGGTCCATACAATATTCATTTGAATCTCGACCTTTCTATTCACCTCAACCTCCTTTGTTTATCTTTGCCGGAGCTCCAGCATGCAAAGAGCTGTTATATTGTCGTTCTACATCTTCTCTTCTCTCCTTGCCCTGATTCCATTGCCACCTCTTCTGCACCTCCCTCTTATTATGCCTTCTATGCCCTCCTTCCGGCCCCTCCCTCGATCTCTATGTCCTCAGCAGAAGAGGTGGGAAGTCTACCTGCTGGATAATCCTGCATTACATCCATAATCCCCTGTACGTGACGGCGCACACACGCGCCCGCGTTCAAAAAATCCACCCGATAAAAACGCAATACCAAACCAATAGGGGAGGGCTGCAGTGGACGCGTCTGAGCGATAGCTAAAAATAGGTGTGTGCATCTCATACACACACACACGCACGCACGCGTTCATGCGTACACAGGCAGACATGACCCTGTAGGGAGCGATAGCACACTGAACGTGCTCTTTGCTTTACGCTATCAAATGACTGGCTTTCTCAGCGCGTACTGTATCTTCATCTGGCCATTTTTCTCTGTGTCTTTTTGTGCTGGTGGGGAAACACAAGAGGGGTATCTCTGTGCTGAGGAAAACACAGCTTGCCTGCTGCGACATGCACCGGCAGGACACACACACAGACAGACAGACAGGCTGCCATACCGTTTGAGACGTGCCTGGCACATAAACCCTTGTGACAGTCGCAAGTGGTATTGTCTGTATGGGGGTATCGGAGACCAAAGACAAGAGTGTAAAAGAGAGAGAGAGCGAGAGAGAGAGAGAGAGAGACTGTAAGCAGTGCTTCTCATTCAGCTGTGGCTGTAGCGGAACGTTGGTTAGCATTGATGTTTCAAATCCCATGCCCGGCCATTCTCAAACTCTGTGGACTCTGCATAACTCTCAGTATTGTAACATACTTGCTGCCCAAATCTCCTCGCGCTCCGCTAGCTGAGTGCCGTGTTTTTGTTTTGATCGAGTTAAAATATAAACAACATTGCTCCATCAACGCTGACTGTACCTTGAAGTTCACAGCAGCACACACCTGGACCCTCACCCGTTTGTGTGACCAACAAAACATTAAACACTAAAATAATTGTATTTGTATGGATATCATTAAATATTGACCAAAGTACTTTGTGTAACTGCCATTTTGGAGTGAGCTCCCTCAAGAATCAAGAAAGAGTGTAAGGGCATTCACACGTGTGTGTGTGTGTGTGTGTGTGTGTGTGTGTGTGCGTGTGTGTGTGGTTGTGTAGTTTATAGGGGTATGTGCTCCTGGGTGAACAGCCTATGAATGGAGGCCATATATTCAATCAATAGCAATCTACGGCGGGCCTTAGCAATGCTAATGGAACTGTGCAACAACTGGCTTCTGGCCAATACCGTGACTACAGCATCAGTCCAGCCCAATGTGTGATGTGCGCGTGTACAGAAAGACGGATGTGCTACAGTACGTGACGTTGCTAAGGTGATCAAGCATGATCGATGGGATCATTTCAGCGTCCCCTATGGCCTCATCCACGGCCCATCTCCCTGCTCACCGGGAGATGGGCCACTGGCTATTAGTGACACACATTCATGTACAAACACGCACACGCACACACACACACACAAACACGCATGTACACGCATACACACACATAAAGAGAAAAGGGCAGTATAGGATTTTTGTGTGTGGCTGTCATTTTTAGCAAGGTCACATATCTCTGCCTCTTCCTAACACTTACTCTGTTTAGCACGGCAATTGGAGTCCTGTCTCAAAACCATGTTGAGACAGTAGCTCATAGTTTGCATGGACCCTAATATCCCGATTGTAATCGAGTTGAAGGCCCAACTTGAGTTAAAATGCCCCATATAAGCAACTCAATTGAAAAATACCCAACGCGGTTGAAACTTCATTTCGAAGCAGAGGGGTAATATTACCCATTTCCTCCAGATTGGAATTCTACAATGTTAATGATTACTTCCTGGTTGCGTTCTTCTGCACATGCCACGTCTTACGCTACAGTTGTTGTGTGTGATGCTAGTAGGCTATACTGCACAACCACTGCACAGCGACCCGCAAATATGGAAGTTAGTCCGGTGACTTCATTTGGAGCCGTACATCTCTCCACCAGTCACACAAATAGCCTCACTCTCCAATGTACCTACAACTAGAAGCTAACCAGCTGTAGCATTTTTGCAAGCGGGACAGTTACATAACCAAGCCAGTTAGTGTGTGTCTGTTTAACATTCATTCTGATAAATTGCCATGGCATATGTAAACACAAGACACGATTAGGTGACCAGGTGTACCAGGTAACCCGAAATCTGTGTACATGAAAACCCAATTAGTGTGTGTGCGTACTAAAGCATATGTATCTGCATGCTAAATAAAGAATGGTATATCTCTTATAATACAGTATGTAGCCATACTGTATGCTTTGCTATTGCTTTAATGTCTTTGCAAATGACTTTTGTGATGTTTGCAAGTACTTTAGAAGTTATGAAACTCCTAAGCTTGTGTAAGACCTTTGTTATGTATAGTCTTAAAGCTGCGCTGTTGCATGAATGCCATGAGCGAGTAAAGAAAAATGCCAGCCCGTATGTCATAGCACTTAATCTGCCCGCATACTGAGTTAATTCAAAAAAATATTGGATTTGCACTTGGTGTACTCCATGGTGGTTGGTCGGCATAGCTTGTTCGCAAGACTAGTTTGCCTGCATTTGTCAAAGCAATTGGAAAGTAACGCAACTTTTAACACAGTGATTTCAGTAACTTGTTGCTTTGATGGAAAGGTAACATTCAGTTTATCCTCAGAACAAAAAACAGTGACCATCGCTCTTGCAGAAAGGAAATAAATATACATACGGGTCTGTATATTCCCTGACATCCCCAATGTGTTCTTTATGGAACGAAAAATATCAACTCCCCCACTTAAAAAACAGTGGCCTTGTTTCCACTGACATCTAATAAAAACGATTTCTCTTCAGCAGTTGCAGAACAATTCTGTGTTTGACCTATTTTCTCACACGAACTAGCATGGCAAACTAGCTGACTCTTCTACCCCCGCAAAGGTACGGTGCGTTCTCAAACTGCTGGACGCAACTACCTAATGCACAGAGCATCTACTCAGTGTCTTCCCCCCCATCCCTAAAATTGGTTTCACATCTGTCACAACCTGACAGCACATGTGCCAGTCAGAGTTGGCAGGGGTGATGGCGATGGCGGTTTGTGGATGTAAGGGAGGGCGGAGGGGGTGGATGGAGGAGAGGTAGACTCTCCTCCTTTTGTATGCTAATATCACTGACCTGCAGAGAGTGATAGGGAGGCGGGGGGGAGGGGGGGGGGTGCACTGGACAGAGAACAAAGAGAGCAAGGTGATGGGTTCAGGAAGCTGGAGTCCGTGCTTTAGGGAGAGGGATATTAAAGATGAAGGGATGAGGGAGAAAGAATATGGGGCTTTCATCCAGGCCAGCGGGGGAGAGTAAAAAGAGAGAGGAAACCGAATAGAACAGTGGGGGAAGATAATAAGATGAAGGCTTCCGGAAGGGCTGTGTTTCTTTATTTTCTTTTTTTTTTCTCTTCGTAAACACCGTGGTGATGAGCGTGCTCAATAAATCATATGCTCCATAACAGAAGATGCGATGAGTTGCGGTGACAGTTTGAATTATTGTGCATTATCTCAAGCTAGCTTCATAAACCGGACAATGTTGAACGTAAGCCAGGATATTAAGAGTGATATTAAGACAGGATTACTCAGTTAGCTCGCTTCATAACACACCCCTCAGGATTTTCTGCTCTGGCTTCTAACCTGGAAGGTTTAATGAGTGTATAGATGAAGGATGGCACTACTATGACAAAAAAAAATCTTCTTGTTTCTTCAGCGAAAAGGGCTGAATCAATTTGTCACTTTACCATTACTGTAACTGTGACTTTCTTCCATTACATAGTTAGCTCTGGCGTGAATCGATCACTTTGATGGTAAGTGTACACAGCTAACAAATTGGATAGCAATGCGCAATTGTTCTACTCTGGGAAATATTAGTTTTGGGCTTACAGGGAGCTTGTATGGTATTGTAAAGCAGCTGAGAAAAGTCTATGCTATTGAAGTAGGAGGGAGAAGGATAGATATCAGTTATCCAGATGGATTTGACATTGTGAGACAACAATATGCTCTTTGGCCTCGGGAGACGCAT
>JAODOY010000002.1:3392509-3397509 GCA_025399855.1 Forbesichthys papilliferus | reverse complement strand
AACCAGTGCAGCGGCTCACACAGTACCTCTCCCTCCTCTCTCGCTGTACTATTCCTCCTTCTTTCCTTGTGGCTAGATCCGTCACGGAGCGAGGCAGGGTTAAACAGAGGGGCGTAGGGGGTAGACGCGCGGGCAGGACACAGTGTCTTTCAGCCCTTGGCAGCCAGAGCAAAAGAGAATGAGAGATGTGGCAACAGCTCCATCCTCCATCTGCCCACAGCTGAGACTAAGAGCAGACTCACACACGCTCCCTCGCTCGCTCTCTCTCTCTCTCTCTCTCTCTCTCTCTTTCTCTCTCTCTCTCTCTCTCTTCCCTTCCCCTCCGCTTGCCTCTGTGGCGCTCTGCTGTTGTGGAGGGAGGGGGGGAGAGAGAGAGAGAGAGAGAGAGAAAGAGAGAGAGAGAGAGAGAGAGAGAGGGTGGGTGGGTACGAGAGGCAGGGGGCGAGTCACGGAGGGGAGGGAGCGCAGACGAGAGAACCAGGCGGAGACAGGCGGCAAGGGAGGGCGAGCGAATGGCGGACTCATCGTAAAGTGACAAAGCGGGCACCTCAGGGACAAGGCGGGGACAGGGATTGGGTGGGGGTGGGGTGGGGGGGGGTGAAGCGGGCAAGGAGAGGAGAGGAAAGCGAGTCAGAGGAGAGAGTTTGGGGGGGGATGGGTGGCGCACATGGAGGGAAAAAGAGAACGTGTCCGAGTGTGAAAAGGAAACACAGGATAGACAGAGGGTCACAGAGAGAGAGAGAGAGAGAGAGAGAGAGAGAGAGAGAGAGAGAGAGAGAGAGAGAGAGAGAGAGAGAGAGAGAGGGGGACAGAGATAGGGCAGGGGACACTGTGGCGATAAAGACGTGAACATCTCATATCTCACACGAGTCCGTACGGACGCACAACAAGCCACACCATATCCAGAGAAGGCTCTAGCATAACAAAGCTCTCCCTTATCTGTTCCCTAGCTGTGACTCATCTGTGTCAACCCTTTCACCCCCGCCGAAACACCGATACAGTCTTACGTTACCCTCACAAACAGTGGAACAACTAATAATAACTAGTAAATCAATGTAGATATGTGTCTGTGTGGCTGTGCTGCAATTTAAACAGCTATGGCAAGGGCTTGGCATATGGGTGAAAGTTCTTCCAGAGGCCAGCAGAGGGCAGCCATCCTGTTATACACCAGCCAGGAGGGTGAGGTCATGCTAACCATCTGGCCAATGCACACACTAACACATCAGAATTTACATAATGACACATCCCTATAGACATACATTGACATACAATATTCATTTAGAAACTCCTGCATCATTTATGCTTCTCATTCACTGACAATTTGAGTTTGGAAGGAGCCCATTAAACATGCAGACTGCTGTCAGCTATGACTGGGGGGAGGGGGGGGGGGGGTGTATGTGGGGGGGCAGGGGGTGTTGGAAGATGGAATTATACTATGCAAGTCACTGGAAAAAAAGAATGATAAAGAAATGCAAATATACATTGACTTAAAATGTAGTCCGCATATCTGATGGAAATCCAATAACCAATATTGTGATCCAATTGAACACCTCGGCAAAGTCTTTCCAAAGGGTGCAGTTTCATATGAAGAGATTAGCTGCAAATGAAATGCCTGCCATGCAAAAAAAAAAAGTCTGACCTACATATATGGAATGTCTGGCAGCAGCAAAGATCAATAAATCACTGATAATTAAAATAATAATTATAATAGCATGGCAATGTTAACTGCTTAAGGGACAGGATTCTTTATATATAAATTAACCTTAAAGTAATAATAAAAATAAATCTGCCTAAAGCCTGAACCACGAAGATGAAGACGAAGAAAAATGTGCTTTATAAATAAATTGATTTGACTTGACTTGACTTGACTTGACTCATTAACAGAAAGGAACCTTTATACTGAACAGTGGTTAATGAAGGGGAGATAAAACAAACAAACTAAAATGAAACCCTCATACTTATATAGATATTGTAGTATACAGTATGCATCCCTCTCTTGCAGCACACACTGTAAAGCCCTGGGAGCATTGTGTATTCCTGCAGAGCATCTAATCTCAGGCCACGAGGAGAGCAGGTGTGTGTGGCCGTGCGGTGGCAGGGGAAGCCATGGAGCAGTAAAACACCGACCTCCGAGCCACCGCTCCAGAGAAGTGCTGTCAATCTCCCTCCCCACCTTGTCAAGTGGCAGCCCTGCCAACGGCATTCATCAGCCGTACCCGTCCGCGCATCAATGCTAGCAATTCTAGCATTAGCCCGAATGGGCGTCCTTTACGTAATGTGTGGTATGCTTCTCTTATGGTAGGGTAAGTATATACACTGTATACACTCTATGTATCCTGCATAAATACACACACGCACGCACACACACACAGGCACGCACGCACGCACACACACACACCAGAAACACAGGCACCCGGAGGTGAAGGAGGCTCTATTCACAGTGAAGTAGGCCAAGTACTGCAAGGATGACTCCATCATATTAAACTCCAGGCTGGGAGGCGCACAGGACCTGCCTCGGAGGCGCCGGAACAACGGAGGAGACGCAGGACTTCACGACAAGTCTCGTGTCGATTTGTCATGATAAAAATAAATAAATAAAGAAACGCACAAAAAAAAAAACACAAAAACGTCTGAGACAGAAACAAATTGCTTTCTTGACAACACCTTGTAATACTCCATCATGTGCATGTTCACACACACACACACACACGCACACACATGCACGCGAGATCCTGTGAATACACGCACACACACACACACACAATCACGCACGCACACACACACACACACACATGCACGCAAGATCCTGTGAATACACGCACACACACGCTCACGGTACTACAGTAGGCATGGCTGTATAGGTTATTCAGTATCATTGTCCGTGGCGTATGTGTATAAGCCTATATATGACATCTATATGAGCTCTACTTGGGGCCCTCACTGTGCCAGATCCACTAGCCAGTCATTTCTACCCTCTTCAGCTAAGTACACAGAGAGCGAGAGAGGGAGGTGGTGTATCGGGAAGAGGGCAGGGGGGGGATGAGAGGTTTTACTGTAGGAACAAAAAAGAACACATGAAAAGGTCAGTCTCACACACACACACACTCCTGGATGTTAAGCAGTGTCACTGCATGAGAGGGTGTCCAACCTCGTAGACGGAGAGGATGGAATATGGAGCCCATTTTCCCCATCTTGTCATTTACTTATTCCCATCCTCCTCCTTAACGAATATCCCTCCGTTTCAACCCGCCCTCTTGTGATAGGGTTTACAATCCGTCTGGACAGGTAAAGATTAGCACACCTCGCTTCTGTAGCTAATAACACCATAACAGCTTTCAGACAATACGCCGCTCTCTTTTTGCTCGAGTATTTTGTAGATTTTCATTTTCTTCTTTGTGTTTTTTTACAAAATGGATTCTCATGTTGCTAGTGTAAAGGTTACTGTACACACGCCTTCCTTCTCTGCACTTCTTTGTTTCTTGTTAGGCTCTTGGTGGCCATATTTGTCATCACTTTTTCATCTTTATCTCCGCTTGTTAGCCTGCCATTGCCTTCCCCGTTCCATTGGCCTGGTGGACTGAAGCACAGGGGGAGAGCGAGAGAGCGGAGAAGGAGAGAGAGAGAGCAAGAGAGAGAGGGGGAAGAGGGAAGAGTGTGGGAAGGAGGGGTGCAATAGGGTGCCCCCCCTGGGCTGAACATGGTCATTTGTCATGAGGCTGAAAGCTTAAGAAAGACTAGTTAACCTTTACAGCTGATCCCCGGGAGACCGGGAGGGGAAAAACCACAACCCAGCAAAACACCTCCAGGAGGAGAGGTCTGCATGGCGCCAACACACACGCAAACAAATTGCACGCGCCTACCCAAACGCCCACGCGTGTGCGGTGGTATCTGTGACTGAATCGATGGCGGTGAATCAGTGCTAGCGGAGGAGAAAGAACATGTTTTTTATCCCGGCTTCCCCTCCCCTTGGTGAAGATCTTTGTTGTCTGGTTGGTCCCTTTCATTCCTTCTTCACGACCCCCCCTCCCCCCTCCCCCTTCCCCCGACACACACACACACACACACACACACACACACACAGATACTCTCTCGTCTCCACACCCCCGCCAGAGTAATTAATCACCTTCTGCTAATGAGCTATTAACTAATGACAGATTGACATGTCTGAGTGCGTGTCTGTGTGTGCGCGTGCACGTCTGCCTGCGTGTGTGTGTGGGTGAATGTCGCCTGGCCCCAACGTGAACATGTTAATGTGACTAATAAGGTTAAGCTCCCATTAGGTATGGGCCGCGCCCGGCCCACCAGAAACACTGACTCGCACTCGCGCGCGCACGTGCGTGCACATGCATTGTCACCAGCGCACATGTCTGATTTATGGGGCAGAGAGCACGCTCTCCATATTTCTTTATTGCATATTGATTTAGGATATATATATATATATATATATCCAACTAAAGCACAGGACCAAGATCAGATGAGTATACAATACAGGGAAAGAGTTATGGTGTGTCCACTACCAGCACCATGGACAGAGCTCCATGGCTCATTCCAGCACCATGGACAGAAAAATAAAGATGTGGCTTTTACTGTAAAAAAAACAACAAAATGATGGACTTGCATCACACCTACATCCCTTCTGTCAGTAAAACTATAATTAATCTGCTCCAAACAATTACTTTCTATACAAACAATAATTTAGTTGTTAGCTATGCTGGCTTGAAAGAGGTATTACTTTATTTATGTAGTCTAAACCTGGGATACGTTTAAAGCCAATATAACTCCAAAACCAACGCATTGTTGTTCCAAGAGAAATGTACTTACGAAGAGATGATATGATACTCAGGAGAATCTTTGCACTACATAATAGAGAATCTAACCCAGCTGTAGTAGTGTGTGTGTGTGTGTGTGTGTGTGTGTGTGTGTGTGTGGGTGTGTGTGTGTGTGTGTGGGTGTGTGTGTGTGTGTGTGTGTGTGTGTGTGTGTGGGGGGGGGGGAATATT
>JAODOY010000002.1:3371119-3392409 GCA_025399855.1 Forbesichthys papilliferus | reverse complement strand
ATCCCAAGGGGTTCACATACTTTTTCTTGCCACTGTATATATATATATATATATATATATATATATATATATATTGAGATAATATTATTACCGTGAATTATTTTGGCCACGATATTCGTGTAGTGAAAATCTGATATTGTTATACCCCTACGTGACATTCTAATGTTTTACACTGTGTCTGTGTGTGTGCGTGTGTGTGTGTGTGTGTGTGTGTGTGTGTGCCTGTGTGTAAAAAGTGACCACCTATCTACCAGTTCAAGGTATTGCCTCAAGAGGCTTAACATTCTGCATGATCCCAGGCAGATAACCAGAGTGCTATACTGTATATCTGACCTCCAGTTTTATACGGGGCTATGGGAGCAATGTAGAATTATTTTTACTAACTGACCTTTTGCTATATGCCCATTGAATAGTTGGGTGTCCGTGGTTAACTGCCAAAAATGCCCGTGTCAAATAGTCAACACTCACATAACATGCATGGGTATTGAACTTCCCAGTTGTTTTATCCTACACAAATCTTAGGTATTTCCATTATGACTATACTAATGAATAAGGGTGGGTTCAAAACATCGATTCTCAAGTTAATATCGATCTTAATTGGAATTATCCAAAATCGATCACAAAGTCCCAAGATCTATCTTTTAAGACCTTTAAGACTGTAGAACCGGTGCAACATCTGTCTGCTTCTCCCTGAGTTAAACATGAGCCCTTTGGATTATGTCATTTTTCAAATTCAAGACACATGGACACTGAAATGGTGAGGAAGACTTAATGTATTACGCATTTGTAGCATCTGTGTGGACTGCATATATTTTTCTAAAGATAAGTAATGGCTGGCTATCTGTGCGAGGAAAATATGATGCTGACTGCCGCGTAGGTTACAGTTAACTTTGAGGATGAAAACAACGATTCAGACCAGGTTATGAGAATGCGCGTATTAATGCGTTCTAGTGCCACCAAAACACTGTAAAGAAATGCAGAACTCATATCATAGACCCAATGAATGTTTACAAAAAGAATGCACTATACAGCCTACGTGAGGCTGAGGCAACAGAAATATGGTGCACTAGTAAATAACTTGCCAAATAACACAATTATTCCGTTGTCAGAATGCCTAAAAGCTGCTGGTTGGCATAGCGTGCCAAGATAATCTGACATGGTGAAAGATTTTCTATGTTTTTAACTCAGCTGGGTCACGTAATTAGCACATTGCTCGAGCTGGATGTGTTTCCCTCCGGTTGGTGTAGTTTGCGCTCGGTTTCGGACTGCCTGAATTTACCATAAGTTTTGTCTAAATGCTTCGATATAAAACTACATATTCCATTCCATACTTTGTAAGTATTGCATCCCGTCACACAGCAGCTTTTAATTTATCATATGTTTCAGATGTTTGTTAGAAGAAAGTGTTGAACTGTGTCGTGCCAAATTGTGTATACCTGCCAAAATCCAAATGAAGATTTTATTTTGACGGCTCTGTATTCCTGCTCAAAACTATTTAAACTGGAATACAAGGACACTATTCATTATAATAGGCCACATAGCAGGTAAAATACTGTAGAGTAATAGGATAATTGCAAAATAGATACTTAGATATGTATATATTTATTTTATATGGGGCGTATGGCACGTCTATTGCACAAATATACGCTGCAAGCATTATGTTCATGACGCAAAATTGGTGTTGTACCTGAAATATCCCTAACTGAATCGACATTGGATCAAATCAAAATTAAAATTGATTTTGGACCTGTGAATCGGAATCGAATCGATTCTGGAAATCAGTGGCGATACCCATCCCTACTAATGGAAACAAATGAAGTTCTGCATCCCAATAAAGCAAACAATAGCAATGATACATGCTCACGCAAACAAAGCATCTCTGAGACATGTGTAAATACAGTAAGCCTGAGATTCCAACAGCAGAGGGAAAAATGTGGGAAGGAAATTACAATTACACCCTCTGGGAAATACTCTGTGATCGAATGCGAAGGGATTAACTAGTTGGATGTGCGCAAATTAACAGGAGATTGTAATGAAAGGAGATCATACGTTCATGAGGTTTGTGAACAGAACAATGGGCCAAAACTGGATTTCTAAGATATACAGAAGGGATCCTTGATTATGACCAATATGATCACTTTGGTTGAATAAATGTGCAGCGTTGTCAGCAGATTAAATTACTTACATCTTTCAGACACATTAAACACACTAAATGAACCAAACAAATCAACATTCCTCCATTTCAAAAAGAGGGAGGCTGTTGATTGGTTAGACTTGTTGCTGGGTAGATGAAGCCCAACCAGACCCTTTAACAGTGCGAACGGCAGCCTCACGCATGCAGACCTCAACTAATGGACAAACACAGTAGGCGACACACAAGCACAGGGAAAACCTCACCAAAACAAAAACGATCACATACAAACACAGAAGCTACAGTGGGACATGACTTACTGCACACATAATCGCCAAACGGATCATCATCCTCCTCATCATTGATGTATGCTGGAGGGGTGAAAAAAGAAACAGATACAAGATGACAAATGGAGATGCATTGCATGCATTGGAAAAATATAAAATGTTTTAAAAAAACAAAAAAACAAAGAAGAATAATGTATCGTAACATAAATCATACACTAAATAATACTAAATCAAGCAGGAAACAAATAAATGCCACCTATATTGATGTGTAACAGTGCTTCTAATTCTATCCCCACTCTCACATTAACATTTCTCCTACTCCCATGCCCTGATAAATCCAGTCTTCATTAACAAGCAAGCACTGGCCATTAAATTACAACTGTAGTTTCAGTGGAATGCAGACAAACAATATGATCACCCATAATTGGTCAGAGAACTCTCAATCCTTCTTCACTGTTGCCACCCTCCCTCTAAACTCTATTTCCCTCTCCCTGTCTGGGTTTTATGGAGATGGTGTGTCAGGCTATTACAGCTCACTAAATTCCCTGTAAGGCTAGCACTGTAGACCTCAGCAACTTACAAGCGTATTTTGACTCCAAGACGTTGTTTCTATACAACATCGACGGCAAACTAAGCCTCAAACTGGTCTACCGAGGTATCGTTCGGAATGTCACCTCCGCACACACATGCAAAACCCACAGTACATAATGTAAACGTTGTTTTTAATAACCAGGCACTAATAAGTCCGCATCGCAAGTCCATCCCTCCTTTTATCTCTATTCCTTCCATATTCCATCCCAATCCTTCCCTCTCCTCTCCATGGCTACTCTTGGCCTCCTCCTCTAATGTGAGTCAGCACCCATCTGCTATGATCAATATCCCAGGGCTTTTATTAAACACTGCTCGTATACAGTACATATCCCCACGTGCACGCGGCTGTGTCTGTGTGCACGTGCCTGCCTGCCTGCCTGCCTGTCCGCAGAATGCAGTTTGCTTAAATATAATCTCTCCCTGACAACGCCTTAATTGAGTCTCTTAAAGAACACAATAAATAGAAGCAGAAAAATGGTTATTAATGTTTATTTTCTTATTGCCAGTTTGCCCGAACATGACTGTGTGTGTGTGTGTGTGTGTTTGTGTGTGTATCTGTGTTTGGTTGACTAGGCCAATCTTTATTGATCCTGACTGTAGGGCGTTTTTTCAAACCCCAGACCTAGCCCACTGTGAGAGAGTGTGTGTGTGTGTGTGTGTGTGTGTGTGTGTGTGTGTGTGTGCGTGTGTGTGTGTGTGTGCGTGCGCACTTGTTTGTGTGTGTCCATCACTTGTTCATTCCACCTTGTGTAGCTCTGGCTACATGGGCAAAGACGTCCTTGAACCAGTGAGTAGTAGTATGGAGGAGAAAGCACACGCACGCACACACACACACACACACATGCAGACACGCACACATACACACACACACACGCGCAGACGCGCACACACACAGGCACGTACGCGCATGTTTGTAAAAGCACAGACCTGTCAGGGCTGCTCTCACACACCATTCATCACAAGCTACTAATTCTGTTAGACTATTGCTGAGCCTTTCGCACCCTGCGTTGCTCTCCGAAAACTCAATCAGAGGCTAATGCCCCCTGTACCCCCACTCACACCCCACCGACCTGATCTTAGCAGGACACACACACACACACACACACACACACACACACACACACACACACACACACACACAACCACTAACACATGCACAGTCTACCTCACAAACACACACACACATCATGTAGACAGACACAGAGACCCATGCACTCAAACCCAGGCTAACACTCCCAGGGAACAGGCGTGGTCTTGGGGGACCCCATCAGTCTAGCTCCATAATGCTGGCTTGGCTTTGATAGGGAGTGGTCATAGTTACCGTACTGCAGAGTATTGCACTGCGACATCTCGACAAGAAAGAGAAAATGGTCGCCACACAGGGGCAGGTTATAATCACAAGCTTTGTTGTAAAAGTATAGACTGTATCCTAAAATCGACATGATCACAATTAGACAATATTAATCCACCTTGATTGCGAGATAAGCCCTTTGGCCCTCCAACTCTAAAGATTCATCCCGAAAAAAGGTCCATTTGCTTTGAGTTACGATGTGTGATGCGTGAGTTGTGCTACGGGGAGTGAAAGAGGCCAGTGCGGGTATGTGCACCCTGCCACCTGAGCCAGGAGGACTTGATTAGTTCATCAAGACTGACATTTTCCCTCATCTCGGTTACTCGTCATCAGTAATTATAGTTATGTTAAACCGCAGATGTCTGAAAAGTTTGCCGCCGCTGTCAATAGAGAGTGAATTAACCTGCAGATTGACAGGACGACAGTGGGGGGAGAGAGAGGGAGAGAGAGGGAGAGAAAGAGAGAGAGAGAGAGAGAGAGAGAGTCCAATGCAGGACAATGTGTTGCTCGGTGGGGTGGGGGTGGGGGAGTCTAGTGAGACAAGATGGGGGTGGGGTTAGGCAGAAAGGCTAGCTCTAAATTTAGCACCACCTTTTCATTTTCCAATTAAGAGATTAATATGTCCTGTCATGTCCGTCACAATATCACTCCGTGATTTATGATCCAGTGTGCTGGATGGAAAGATTGGGCCAAAGAATGACGGAGGAACAGGGGCAAGACGTCAGCCAATCAACATGTGTTTGAGGTTGTGTCTTGGTATATAGAGTCAGCCAAGCCATGGTTTATTGAGGGATAACAGTGGTTGTTGAGTATCATTCAGTCTATTTCGTTAAGTAACATTGTTATTTGCCGGGATGAAAACTCATACTAGATGCTTGAGCATGCAGTTGCCCGCACACGTGCAGACTGCAACGGCCCGTGGATCGGGACCATAAACTCCTTGCTGGGCTTCAGGTTCAAATCAATGCCCAGGCGGATCTTATTTCATCTAATGCATGTTTTAATCATTCTCTCTCCTGATCAATGCGGTTTGGATTCAGCCACTGGGCACTGCGGTGGGAATTTACAACCCTTCCTATTCTCCCGTCTGTGTTTCCACACGGGCGTTTTATGAGGCAGTGTGCTGTGCGACAATAAATCTCTCCCCTTGCTTCGGCCAAATGAAACCACCCGATCGCTGACGCCTGTGCCCACATTTGCTTGTCGCGTTGTTGCTTGTGCAAACGAATCCTGTCGAGTCAATGTTCTAGTCTCTTTTTTTTTTTTTTTTATAGTGCCTGGAAGCCTCTTGATTCAATAGTCCACTATAAGGGGAGGGGCAGGGAAACTTTAAAATCCCTTAGTTGCGAGAAGCTAGTTTAAACAGAAGTGTATTAGTAATTAGTATTTGGGACTGAGGCACAGTTTTTAATGAATGAGCTGGATTTAAGAAACTAATTTAACAGGTTTGTTATGAGAACATGCATTGGACTGAGAATTAGCTGACACCCACACCCACACCCACACGCACACACACATAGACCGCAATATGTGCACACTACAGTCCGTTGGTGCTGTGGAATGACTGTATTACCCACCATTCTGGTTGAGCTGCGGAAAAGGGGATTTTGAGCAAAACAAATGCAGTTACTTGCTTGAAACTGGTGCAACGTTTAAAGCTGCTTACAGGCTCCGAAAGGCCAATCTGTGTGCGTGTGCACGCATGCGCATACCTAACTATGCGTGTGTGTGTGTGTGTGTGTGTGCGCGCAAGAGGAGAGAAAAAAGCGAACCCAGTTAAACCGAGAGACAGATTCGACTGTGTTCTCTTCACAGCGAGGGGCATGCATGGTTGTACCACCGCGCGTCGTCCTATGACATCTGTCACAATCAATCACACACACAAAGAAGAAGATACCACGCAGACGAATACAAATGTAGGGGCTCGACACAGGCCATATGCAGTATCACTTACATACTGATGTGCCGCTGTTATATTAAAAAACCCAAGCCATGACAAATGCTTCATCTGCCTTTCAAGCAAAAAAAGGTAAATACTGTACTGTAGTGCATGTGGTGCTAATTGTGTTGAGACTAGAGCGTAGAATCGGGACTGTTGACTGAAGATTGTATCTATCTAAAAGATCGCACTCTTTAATTTGTTATCGACTCTTGTTTTGTTTGCTTCCGGGCTCAACTCCCCTGAAATCAAATATTGTTAGAGGCAAACTTCGTGTGTGAGAAGACAAAAGAATTAAATAATAATAATGAAATAAAAAATTGGTGGATCAATTTGGAGTTGTCTGGGTGTTATTCAACAGTTAAGATAAACTAATTATTTAATAATAACTGATTCACTGGCGATAAATTGACAATGCGTATAGTAACTGGCATTATTATAATGTGTGTGCGTGTGTGTGTGCGTGTGTATGAGCAAGTGTGCATACAGTATGTGTGTATGTCTCGTCATTAAGTAAATTAGTTTGAATAGATAGAAAGATATACAGTATCCATCACATCCATCACTCTCAGGCTTCGACATTGCTGCGCGCACACACGCACACAAACACACACACACACACACACACAGTACTGTATGTGAATGTAGGACCTAGTTTGTTAGCTAGATTTCTTAATGCGGCATCTTATTGGATTTCTTCATTGTTAACGTGCTAACAGTTTCTCTCTGTCTGGTGCCTCAATAACACAAAAAATTGCGTCAATCTATATTGTCATTGTGGCCAAAACACTCATATTCTTCATATTTGTGTTGTCGATCAATGCTGAGCATTTCACTCCAAATGCAATTTGAAGCAATTACACAAAAATGCAGAATATTGGGAAACTATTCATATGCACCACAGCTATTGCATTTAAAAGTTACAAGTAACAGCACAACCTGCCTGGCAGTCCACCTCTACCCTATCCCGCCCCTATGAAATCTGTGGCATTTTTCATTTCCTCACATGCTAATATTCACTAAGTCACGTTTCGTTTGTCACGGATGTCAAAGAAAATAAAATTATATTGGACGAACTTGCCTTTTCAAACAAACAAACAAACAAACAAACAAACAAGCTTATTCCGTATACTTTTTGACAAACTGCTACAGAAAATATCGGAACCATTTGTGTGAATGGAAAAAACAAATGTGTTTGTATAATTCATATGAATAATTTGGATGATAACGTGTCCAGCTTGAAAACACCTTAAGTAAAATTTGTTTGCTGGCTGATTATTTTCAGCAATTAAATGCATATTTTTTTAAATGCCAGCTGTTCCTACGACCTAGGTCATTTTAAACTAGATTGTTTCCCTCATTAAAAGACTAACAAACACAAAGTTTGTCAAATGCTTCAGTGTGATCAGCAGCAGATCAACTAGCCAAATACAATGATGACAGAAATGAAATGTCACGAAAGGTGTATGTTACACCCAGTTTAGCAATGTAGTAATATCTCTGCCGGTGTGTCTATTATCCCTGCGGCCCTTTTTGCTCGCCACCTCCCTTTCAATATTAATAAGGTTCATTCTTGAGTATGTATTTAACCATGAGTGTGATTACATGCACACCATACTAAATGTTTTCATCAGGTTTCCTTTTACAGATGTACGCAGGCCAAACCACAGTATTCTGTTAACATGGTTTTGAGTATTGCCTTAAACCAAGTATGGTTGCATCATAATCATTTATTTGCATAATTATTCATCATCGTTTTTTTAGCAGACAAGCTCAATGCCTTGTAATCCAGACAAAGCACACACACACACACACACACACACACACACACACACACACACACACACACACACAAACAAAACAATACAAACTAGCAAGTTCATGACCACTTCTGTCAACGCTTTCATGAGTTTTCTATTTTTATGGCAAAAACTGCTAAAATGTTGTTCACATGAAAGGCACACAGACACAAACACACTAACATACACACACACACACTACATTAACGCACACACACACACACACACACACACACACATACACACACACACACACACACACAAGCCTTCGCTCATACGGACCCTCGGGCCACTGAACCGACACCTGTCAATCACGCTGGCTGGGTGAGCGTAACGAGGGAGGACGAGACTCCTTAAGAAGAGGAGAAGGACGGCCTGCAGAGACCAGAGGAGTGAAGGTGAGAGTGGAACGACCTGCTAAGGAGACACAGCTGCAGGAGAGCGACGCGGGGCGGCACGCCATTTGCTTTTTAGCACTTTGCTAGCATGTGTGTGTGTGTGATGTTGTTTCTGTCTGCCTGTGTCGATCTCTATTATTAGACCCTCAGATCCTCCTCCTGCTGATTTGACACCCCAGTCACTAGTGCTCCGCACGTCTGCATAAAAACTCACACACACACACACACACACACACACACAGAGGCATGTACACGCATAGAGCAATAACAACACAAGCCACACAGACGTAGACAGGAAAACGAAATGCACACGGACGGGCACGCACACACAGACACACACACACACACACACACACACACACACACACACACACACACACACACACGCAGAAATCAAATGTGACAAGACACCGGCGGGAGAACTTCTGTTCTACTTTCCACTTCAAGGCGTGACTCCACTAAAGCGTTACGCTCAAGGCAGGATCGGGAGGGACCAACAGATGACTAAATAGATTGACCGCGCCTATTTTCACTCAGCCCCATCCTTCTGGGTGAGATGGCAGAAGTCTCATCTACACCTAAGTTCAAAGTTCACCGTATGATCATCCGAGCCTAGATCATAGACAGAGTCGGTTATCATAGAAGGACCCTAGTCTCAGCCTCCTCTGTCCAACAGGACTACGTCACACAGGCAAGTCTGTGCTGAACGTCTGATGCATATACCCCTCTACGCTCGACACGGGACTCTCGGACCTTCGGTAAATAACACGATTTACAATGGCTTAGAGCATTGTTACTTACAAGTATGTCTCCGTAATTTCCAGTGCAACAATAGCACAGTGCTTTATTCAAATAATTAAACATTAAACATAGATTACAGCCAAAGTACAGTTGTTTATTTTCCTAATTGCAAGTTTACCGTCTGACTTGGTCATTGACTTACGTAGTTGGTCGTCATGCATGTAAATCAAAATGCCTCACATGTCAAGTAGTGAAGTAGTACTGACACAGTTAGCCAACGCTGTGTGCCAGATTGGGACACAGGCTGGCTCTGCGAGACTACATGACCATATACTTGTGAGTGGCCAAGGCAAGCACAGTATGTGAATCATGACTGAATAGACAGTGCACAGTGTAAAGAAGGTCAACTGGTACAATCATTATGGATGTATGGAGTGGAATCATGGTATGAACACAGTGGTTTGGGTGGACGTGCCATTGGCAGACATGAAACACAGCCGCAACATATCATACATGGCCTGTTAAATCAAGAATTGACAACTTATTATTCAATGTTACATAACGGACCATACATCCGCCCATTCATCCACCCTACCCCGAGTGAAGGAGTTCAAGTACCTTGGGGTCTTGTTCATGAGTGAGCGGACAATAGGATAATGGGGATTGGCCGGAGAATCGGAGCAGCTGGGGCGGTACTGCATTCACTTTACCACACAGACAGAAAGATAGCTGAGCCGGAAGGCAAATTCCTGCCCTCACCTATGGTCACGATCAGGTTGGGTCATGACCGAACGAAGAAGATAGCGGATACAAGCCACCTTAAACTTTCTCAGGACGGTGGATGGCTTCTCCCTTAGAGATAAGGTGAGAAGCCAAGTAATCCGTGATGAACTTGGAGTAGAGCCGCTGCTCCTTTCTGTGGAAATGAGCCAGTTGACGTGGTTCAGGCACCTGGTAAGGATGCCCCCTGGGCGTCTCTCAACAAGAAGGTGTTCAGTTGGTACGTCCAGCTGGGCGGAGGCCTTAGGGAAGACCCAGGACTAGGTGGAGAGAGTATACTGGCCTGGGAACACCTTGGTACCCCCAAGTCAGAGCTGGTTAATGTGGCTTGGGATAGGAAAGGTTTGTGTCCTCTGCTTGAGCTGCTGCCCCCGCTGCCCCCGACTACGAATAATCGGTTGACGATGGATGGATGGATAACGGACATGAAAAGACAATCAACTTGTGTCGACAACATTAAACCGAAATCATATGCAATCAGGTTTGTAGCGCTGGTCTGTTCAATGAAAGATGAATATCATAGCCATGTAAAACACGACATACATGAAATACATATCATTTATGCCACAGCTGAAAGTAAATAATAAAACATTTAATAAAAAAATAAACGCTTTTTTAATCTGCTCAACTATCAGCACTCAATGACAGTCATACACTTTGTAAACAGATGATCACTTCATAGTACCCTGGATTAGGAGGCTTATTTCACAGGGTCTGGAAATGCCGGCGACCAACCTCATGCTCGTGGCCCTTAGATGGAGAGAAGGAGCGTGCTGTCTGTGCCTGATATCTGCGGCTGGGAGATTAGCTTGGTAATTAACCGCAAAGCAATTATCAGGCGGTAGGATGAGAGGCGTGTTTCTGGGAAGGTGTTTCGCAACGTGTTTAATAGGTGTTGAGTAGTTTGATCCGTCGGCAGGAGTTGTCTCTGATGCGGAGGACCCGCAGCCTTACAGCGCCTGATCCACGATTGATACAGACTGCTGCCGAGAATTCAATTAATTAGACTGTTGCTTTTCCCTCCATCCACTTTTCATTAACCTCCAATGACACATCGTCGAAGCTTGCGCTCAGGTTTACGACTGCATCGGGATTAACAAGGAAATGGAAAGTTAGCGATAAACAAAGTTGCCAGAGAAGAGAGGCTTCCACTGGGACACTTTATGCTCAGCCAGGAATTATTTTTCTTACCAAAATAGAATGACTGCAAAGGAGAAGCTTCACACCTCTAAGGTACATGTTAGCATCTATCTGACTGTATTCCCGCTACTGTCAAATATGCCTGCTAAATATCCACAGATATATTTTTTTAGTGTAGACTGGCAGATCAGTGATGAGACAGGTGCAGATAAGTGGTATACAGTAGAGGCTAGACTTGGAGGGCTTTGGCTAAGTGCTATTGATGTAAGTAAGAATTGCTCTCTGGGGTTCCAACTACTGTCCTTCAGATCAGAAACAGACTACATCAATAAGTTCAACTCACTCGCAATTCATATAATGGCTGTCTGTTTGAGTTATGATGTAAAGATTTTAGGAATGTCAATAAACTGTACTGAAGGATATAAGGTGATTTTTACAGACACTCAATCCACTCTGAAATGATAAATCATACTTTATTACTTTGGCACGTATGCTCTTTTTCATATCTGCTTTTATTAGCAGCATATTCTCTGCCACTCACACGTATTCTCCACACAGTTCAATGTTCAATTTTACAACAGCGTTGTAAAAACAAAAGCGAAGAGGAAAGAAAACAACGTCTTAACGCCCTACCTGACTCGTCGTCCGACTTGTTGTCGTTGTCTGAGTCGGTCAGGGTCAGGGCCGAGTTGTCGCGGCTCGACACCCCGGAACTGCGACGGGACTTCACACCTCCCCGGCCGGCCCACAGCTGGATGGCCCTCTCCGGAGACAGCGGGCCTTCGGGGTCGGAGTCGGCGTCCGAGCCGGCGCTGAGGGAGTATCCCCTCTGGAGCAGGCCCAGGTCGGGGCAGTAGGGCACGGCCGCAGGGTGAGGGGACGGGGTGGGCTCACACACACCCAGCTCGGCCAGGGTGATGTTACCCGCTGCAAGAAGGTAGGGGGTCTGTCACACAGTGCAGCCACAGTGCAGGCAGCAGTGTGGTCTATCTGAACTAAACACCAGCGATAGCAGACAACAGGTGCCTCTCTCTCAATGCTGCCACTAACTGCTGCAGTTTGACGTTAGCATGCATCGCTACATGTGTGCTGTTTACTGTCATTTCCCTGCCAAAGCTGCACCTAGACACAGGGCATACGGCAACTAGCATGCTGCACTCACATGGAACACGGTAAACAGCAAACCACACATTACTTTAATCGATGATATCGTAACGGTAAAATTAGGAAAGGCAGTCAAAATGCAGGCAGAATTTCCCTCCCGTTTTAACTTTTTGCCTTCCTCCTCAACACAATTTACAACCATGTGTTATGTAGCTCGCTAACACAATGAGAAACGAATTGTCAATCTGGACAACGAGAAACATGTATTTGGTACAACATCACTATAATACTCATAAACATAAACAATACATACATAAACAATACACCAAATACAGTTATTGTATTTAATCTACATCTTAATGTATGGACAGTGACTTGAATATGCTATTTTATTCTATTATTTGTAAAAAATACAAGATCAACATAGCAACATAATTCTCCTGCGTGTTTCATTTTTCACATTCCATCCAAATGTATTCTGTCTGCCAATTTGCCCTCTTTCATGTTTCATGCAAATGGAACATGATAGATGGGTGATATGTTGCCTTGTGTAGCCTGGTCAACTAACCATGGATTCTCAAAGTCCATGTTTTCTCCAGAAAGGTAAGCTTAGTAGATCTTATCCTAACGTTACCAAGATCAGCAGTTTTTGTCTAATGTTAACCATCAGAAGCACAAATTGCCACTTTTTAGCCAAGAGCATAATTTTAACCCAACTCTGGTGGTAGCCATGGCAATGGATTTCATGGTTAGCACTGGCTCAGTTATACACAGAAGAGAGAGTCATAACAATTTACAAATATGTTGTTAGAATTGATATTTAAGCTAATAAACCAGCCAACATTTTGGCCATTCAGAGTCCCTGGTGGCTAAATTGTGTTTGACTTTTAGAACTGCTAATGGAAATTCCTACATCATACTGAATCCTAACTGTATTATGTCAATCATGTCATAAATACCAGTAAAACATATTATTTAGATGAAAGGAAGATTGTATTTAAGTTTCAGCACATATGCAGTCCCACTTTCACACACACACACACACACACACACACACACAAATTAGGAAAGTACAAAGCCAAAGGCTGAACATTGGGCTTTGTGGTTTGAGGTAAAGGGAACCATGACCCAACATGACTCAGGTACAAGCTAGATGCTGGAGCAAATGAAGACCACCCCCCCTTCCCCCCATATGCCGCCCCTTTTTGCTGGTGTGCATTTGCATTCATGAGGCGCTGATATCCGATCAAAGAGTTGTCCTCCTGGGGCCTCTCAGACTGTGGCAGAGCTCCGTTGCTGCCTTCTGGGTTTGATCATGGAGCCACCTAGTCACCATCGCACACACTGGACCCGGGGCCCAGCAAGTGTACCGCAGTGTGCTGCAGTCGCAGTCCCAGTGCCCGCGTCCCTCCCCCAAGACAAACACACCCGCCACGTCCAAAATAAATATATAAAATTATCCAAATTAGAGCACATCAAAGGAGATCAATAAACACTGCTGTGGCCCAATTAAATCCAAGCTGAGGAAAAAGCAATTAAGGAAAAAGGCATGCTCAACCAATTTATTCTCTATACTAATTAAAAGAGTATTGTGGATGCAATCGCTCACCATCAGCTGTTAGGGTATAAGGATCGAGGGAGAAAACAGTTGTGATTCACTTCATTAGCGGTTTGGGAGGGAGGAAAGAGGAGGGAGAGACCAGAGAGAGAGGTTGGCATCGCGTTGGCATATGAATCGACGCACAGGGAAACCGGGCAGCTGTGTGACTGGGTTAACTGTGGCTCATCAGGCGTACGGACGCAATCACAGAGCACAATTAAGCAGATGAAAATCGTCTGCTGGATCTTCACGGCTCCTCTTCACAGCCGCGCCGTAACTCGAGGGTCCTGCTGAAAGTACTCCTAAGAGGAGAGGTGGGGGGGGGGGGAAACGGGAAGGCAACTCGACCAGACCAGGCTAGCGCTCTCTTGCTACTCCGGCTCAGACGAGCAGAGGCTATCTAATAATACAACTCCACGAGTGGGGGGGGAGAGAGGGGTTGGATGCTACACTAAAGCCGTGTACGGATAAACCCGGCCGCACATATGAACACATTACCAGTCCTATTCGTCTTTCCTTCCTTGTCATTTCCTTCCACTAAAGGAAAAGGATGACAAAACAAACGGCCATCAGCACGTGTCCTGGACGGTCACGATTCCAATTTACTGGGTATTAACGCTACAGGATGCCATATGAATAATAGGGTCATAATCTAAATGAGTGTCCAGCCATACCTGTGATGAAGTATCGTAGGAAGACAGGCGAGAACTCCAGGAGGCCTGAGAGAGCACAACACATGGCTTTTTTAATACCATGGCAACCCTCCACAAGTTGGAAACACATCTGCTCTAAATGTACATTCAGTAGAAAGACGCGTCACATGATTACATTAACACTAATTAGTTAAGAAATCTACTAATCTACACAAATACAGGACAAACAGATCTCTATAACACATACAAACATTGCTTTTGTGTATTTGGATGTGTGTGTGTGTGTGTGTGTGTGTGTGTGCATAGGCATTTGTGTGCATATACATCACGTCCAGCTAGCCAGCGCGCTATACAATTAACACTCCGTAAACAGTAATCACACATGCAGCATCCAATCGCCCGTACTTGATTCCTACAGCAGACGCTGTCTGATGCCACAGACGGCATCTACATACTACCAAGTCAAACAAAGACGGATCGGTGTGAGCGCTTTCAGCAGACATCAGTATCTATCTCAGTTATTCCGCAAATAGAAAACCAATCGCATGTTAGGGACATCACATTATGACTGATGTGGGGGGTAAATATGGCTCTCCATATTCTTATCAGATCAATGTGTGTTTTTCTATTCTGTGCTGTATTCTTTACTCTATATTATAGTGTGTCTGTGTGCTTGTGATTGGGTACATTTACACACTGTTACTGTGCACACAGGTGCCCTTTTTTGCTTTAACAATAATGAGTTTTCTGTGGTGTAGTTTTGCTTCTGTGTTCATTGTGTGTTTAATGGAATGAGCGCATTTATGTCTGTAAGTTGTACGTGCATACATTGTGTATGTGTGTGTGTGTGTGTGTGTGTGTGTGTGTGCGTGCACTTGATATTGTACGCTTCACTGAATGTTCTTTACTAATAAAAGGGAAAAGCGGAACGAAGAGAGTCAAGGAGGTGAAAAACACAAAGTGATGGATGGGTGGACAAAGAAACAGGGAGAGACAGAGAGAGAGAGGGAGAGAAGGAGAGAGAGAGAAGGAGAGGGTGAGAAAAAACAAATAATGGATGCTGGTTACTAGGTTACACTTGCTTAATGACAGGAGGCAGACTGGTTGTTCAGAGGAAGAACATTAAAGAAATGTCACAAAGTAAAATCTTCTTTTTGTGCTCTGGTAACTTATGTAGATAAATGAGGAATAGCAAGAGGATAATGAATAGGAAACAGCATGGCTTTAGCTTATCATCCTTGAAGTGCTTTGTTTTAAATGTTTAGACTATTAAATGATCAACATTATCATGCAAAATGTAATAACTTCTGAATTCCTTCTGAAACAAGAATACTGTATTCAAAAAGGCACAAAATAAAAATAAAAACAGGAGCAAATTAAAATTGAAAAGAAGGCCAAGCATTTGTGTTTTATTATACAATATATACAGTATATATAATTTTATGAATTATATAATGATTATTCCTACCTGAATCCACAGTGTAATGGAACAAGAAAACCAACATGGTTGAAATGCTAGTTATTCTCAACCCATGTAGGCATTCATTTGTTTCCCACATTAAAATAACAAATAAACAGTTTAGATTAGTTCAACATTAGATAACATGTTTTGTCTGTCTGTGAGTCAAGAGTTTAAATCCAACAATTAATCGGGAAGTAGCTTTGGATGTAAGCTGTTGCTTACAAATGTGGCTGCTGGAATGACAACCTAGCTAAGACATATGACACAGCCACAGCCCAGGGAAATCACAGCAGCAATAGTGGATAAAAGTAACAAAAGTGTTCCAGCTGACAAGCCCCATTTAAAATGAACATTGCTACTGCCTTTTCACAGTGGATCAATCTGAAAACAAAACAGCTGAGAAGCACCTGAGCTGTCTTATATACTGTACAGGCTAGCTATGCTAGCTGCTTTGCAACAAATACTAATTGTTGGAGTGTTACCTTTTGCAGATTAGGTTTGCAGCACTTGGAACACACCCCTTGGCCCCAGTTGCACAGGTAATACAGTAGGTAGTTTGACTATGTTAATATGTTCGATTTTTTTCAACTGAAATTAAAATAATAGTTATAGTGAGAAATGTGTAGTACTTGTGTCTGTTAACCATTGTAAAAGGCTTCATTGTAAAAGTAATAGGATTATCGTTAAACATGTATTGTATTAATTTGTACTTGTTAGCAGGTTGACAGGAAAAGTAACGGCAGCAGGATTCTGTAATATGCTAGTTGACTTTCACTCACCTCACCGTGTAATTCCATAAAGAATGTAAAGCAGGCAGGACTTGTAGGTTTCATTGCCCTCAATTATGCCTCTTTTTGTGGATCTAATAGTTTACAGTTGGGGCCACCCTTTGAGATACCATTTTAGGCTTCAGGGGGAAGCGGTAGTTCAAAACACGTTCTGATTCGCCCTGAAGTGCTGAACTACTGAACTGATTGGCTCCTGGGTGGAACATGCATTACGATCAGGAAGCTAGGGCAACTGTGCACAGTAGGTTCCCTTATAAACCCCACGAAATGGCTGAAATTACTGTTAATGCCCGTGAAAGCCTGAAAATACTATACTGCTGTGTGGCTAACACGTGTATGGAAGATATAGTATGTTCCCTAATATTTTACATTTACATTTTTATCCAGTTGTATTGTATTTTATTAGAAGATTTATGTATGCATTACATATGGTTTCTAATGATTAATCCTCTATATATTATTTGAAAATAATATACGTTTAAGAAAAGAGGGCCAGTTCAAACAGATGAAAGGGATGATAATGACAAAAAATATCTCAGTTTTCTCATACAAGTAAAAATAGTACATCATTACCATCCAGAACATTGATTCAGGTGTTGTAGTTTAAATAAATCAAAATTGATCAATCAGAACAAATAAAAACAATGAACTTGGTCTCACTCACTAAACAGATTAAAATGGATATAAGTAAAACCATGCAATTAAGTCGCACTATGGTCAAACAGGACCATGGTCACTGTTATCTGCTCAATGAGGTGGAAGAGTGAACATGGAGACTGTACAGTAGGATTGCCCTGCAATTATTATAATTACACATGCTGTAATTAGGCTCTATAGTTCAAACACACGCACACACACACACACACAGATCACTGAAGAATGCCAATAAACATCTTTATATATTCCAGGTTGCCATGGTAGCGTCTAAAATTAAGGAAATCAGATGCAGATGCTCTACTGGTAAAGCCCTAAACCTCAACAAAATAACTGTGAAATATACGTACTGTATATTCTTCATCAGAGCAAATCTTGAGCTATCCATGCAAAGAAACAATAAGATATTTAATCAGATATGTTCTGAATAAAGTTACATATTTGTCTCACCGATTTATTATAGAAATGTACCTTATTTTGTTTTGATACATTTTACTATTGTTCTCTTGTATTGACATTAGCAAATACTTTGTTATTATTTATTTATTTATTTATTCATTCAGTTTAAATCTGTTAAAGTGAATATTTTACGAACCTTCTTTGCCATTTCATCCCTCAAAATATAGATTATTCCTTGTTCATGCAAGACAAGTAGATGTTTCACCTCTTACTCTCATCAGTTGTAGCTTGGTGTACAAAACATCTACATTTCTGAAGCAAGCAATTGGGCCACATACAGTAACGTTGGCACTCTGTGAAGGCTAGTCTACACTAGAATATCAGCATTGTAGAGGATGACCTGCAACAATGACGACGAAGCCATTCGAATGTGGACAGTCTGCTTTTCACCTTTCTTTCATCACCATCCTTTCCTCGAGTGCTTCTCGCTTCTCACAGTTACTGAGTGACCACTCATATGAACCGTACATAGAGACAGCTTTCCAGTGAGCACCAGCAGCAAACCCTGTGTGCTTCTGGTGTTGATCGTAACCCCCCCCCCCCCACACACACACACACACACACACACAAACACTCCCATCGTGGGCAGCACATCATTAACTCCACCATTAGCGCGGCAGCGATGAGCTAACAGATCTCCCGAATAGGAAAGTCGCGGTCAAATGCCTCCCACAGCCTCTTATGACATCGCCACTTCGGCTGTCGCCCGGGCCGCATGAGTCCCCGCTTCTCCTAACGAGGGGACCGAAATAGGTGTGACACATGTTCTCCTTCCCCCGATCGTGTTGGCCTAGCACCTGCCCAGAGGACAACAGTGTGGGTGGGACAGGACGTGACACAACACGAAGCTCTTCGGAGGAGGTCTTGTTACAGGGAGGTGTGGTGTTAAGTGCTAAAACACCACCCATCCCTGGATAACAAGCCGGTGCTGGTTTAACAGGAGAACTGCCAACTATATCATAGATGTTCCTATACTAAAATCAATGTAATAGGAAAAACAAACAATAGACAGTGTCCTAAGTATTCAAACATGAAATTATATACAGTATACTATAGTGTCTATGGGTTCCAGTGTAATAACGAGACCAGTTATGTACACAATAGTATTTTGTCATGTCCTATCCATAGAAATGGGATGATATGTACTGCACAGTACCAGGCGACATACAAGCAGATGTGTCTATGGGTCGATGCTTACATGATGCTAACATGATGTTTACATGATGCTAACATGGTGTTTGTATGATGCATACATGTTTACATTATGCTTACATGATGCTAACATGTTTGTATGATGCATACATGTTTACATGATGCTTACATGATGTTTACATGATGCTTACATGATGTTAACATGATGTTTGCGTGATGCATACATGTTTACATGATGCATACATTACATTAACATGATGCTTACATAATGCTAACATGATGTTTACATGATGCATACATGTTTACATGATGCTTATATGACGTTTACATGATGCTTACATGATGCTAACATGATACAATTAAACACTACGTGAGTTCTTTGAAAGCGACTAAGGAGTTGTTAGCATGCTAGTTAACGCTTCATTTGTATCTGAATGTTTCAGCCATTCACATGTGCCCTCTTTCTTTCCATCAACTTTTGCACATTTATTTCCACATCCTTTCCAGACCATGTGCTATGCATCCATCCCATCTTCTCTGCATTAGTGTTTCTAAATAAGTCCCCTCTGCCCCAATCTATGGCCTCATTCTTTATGCCTGTCTTCATCACCTTCATCTAAATTCTGCAGCGATAGAAGTTTGTAGAAGCGCGCAGTGACATGCATTGAAATGCAAGTCAGCCACATGCATTTTCTGCGACTATAGCAAAGAATGCACAGACACACAAGCAAGCTGTGCACATGGTAGTACACACACACACACACACACACACACACACACACACACACACACAAAACCCATACGCAACTAGAGCCACACATTGAGGCTGGGGAACATGTTTAATTACAGCCCAGAAAGCAAGTGCCTTGCCTGGGAGGAGAGGGAAAATAAGAGAAGGGAGGAAGGGTGGGGATGGAGGGGTGGGAGAAATCTCAAAGAAGAAAAAAAAAAAAATCACACTTGATAACTGTGACATTTACAATCTGCCTCATTTATCAAAAGCTGCCAAAGCAGAGTCAAAGAGGGTCATTACATAGTAAACATAGATTAACTTGACTCTCACAATCCACATGCATGGCGCTCGTGGAGAAACAGGTATTCTAGGGAAAGTGCACCTGTCAGCAGGCACATCATTGGCCTCTGTCTGTGAGTTGTCTCTTTGGTTAACCAGCCACTTACTATAAGCCTTTGTGCGTGTGTGTGTGTGTGTGTGTGTGTGTGTCACGATCGGTCTAAACAGCTAGTGCCTTGCCAGCATGCGCAGCCAGAAGTGAAAAGGCACTGCGTCTCTCCCTATGTGGTAACATTACAGAGTAAAGCCCAAGGGCACAACGGCAACACGCAGTCCTGTACTTACTGCCTGTCACGCAACCGGTCCCCACACAGTCATTAATCACCCTGTCACACACACACACACACACACAAACAATCCTTCCAGCCCTGTCCCCAAACATTGACACAAGGGTCTACGCATGCGTACACACGCACATGCACGAAGGCATGTTATGCATGTTATGCACACTTACAGTAGAACGAAGGCATACGCACATAGGTACACACATGCACGCATACGGATACGCACGCACACACACACACACACACACACGGGGGGATGGAAGATGGAAGACAGAAACCCCAAGATATTCTATGGCTTGTCCGCTGCTCTACGACTACAGGTTTGAGATTCCCTAGCGGGCGGTGGCTCATACGTCAGGCAAAGCAGAGAGAGAGAGAGAGAGACAGAAAGAGAGAGAGAGAGAGCAAGAGAGAGAGAGAGAGAGAGAGAGAGACAGACATAAAACAGTACGTGTGTGTGTGGGGATGGGTGGGTGAGGGGGGGGGGGGGGTGTATTCTGCATTTAATCTCACAGTCATTTATTTTTAATAGCTTGCAGCTGCTTTGTTCCATGTGTGATCCTCCGGCTTTGCTGCGATGCGACTGATTGAACGACCACACACACATGCACACACACACACACACACACACACACACACACTGGCACAAACCAAATGGGCTGCTTCTCCAAGCCACAAACAAGGTCACAGCATTTAATGTGTGATTTGACCAGTAATACCACTTCAGAGAAACAGAGAAGGGGGGGTGTGGGAAGAGAGGGAAACAAGAAAGGTGCCAGACTTGTTCGAGAAAAAAAGAAGAGAAAAACACGGAGGACATGGCAAAAAAGACAAAAGCAGAAAGTGAGAAGAGGGGAGAGAGTGAAATATGGAGTGACAGAGACATGCAGAGAGAGCGAGAGAGA
>JAODOY010000002.1:3338463-3366984 GCA_025399855.1 Forbesichthys papilliferus | reverse complement strand
AAAAAAACACAGTCTTATATTCGGACCAATACGGTAATATATCCATGGTTGTAGCCTTTGGGAGTGTATGTATTTACAACACTCAGACGTTACGGTTAACAGCACTTTACTACAGTACTACTACAGTTTAGTAAAGTGCTTAGCCTGGGAAGCGCATCGTGCATCGCAGACACGCTCAAGTGATTCTTTTGGGACATATCTGCATTTCGCGTGGGAAAGAAAATGAAATATGTTGTCCCCTAATCTTTCGTGTTAAACCGAAAGTTACGGTTTACAGCACTTTACTACAGTATTACTACAGTTTAGTAAAGCGCTTAGTCTGGGAAGCGCATCGTGCATCGCAGACACGCTCAAGTGATTCTTTTGGGACATATCTGCATTTCCTGTGGGAAAGAAAATGAAATATGTTGTCCCCTAATCTTTCGTGTTAAACCGAAACTGTGCCATCACGTCTTTCTGTCTACATGCTACCTAAATCAAGGCGGTGTACCGTAGGCTACGCTTGGCGTGACGTAGGCTTTTTATCTTACGCTATTTAATATGCTTTATTTAATAATTAATTAGTCATATTTCCCATCTGAAATTTTGGCCCAACATCTGCCGGACAAAGTACCACGTGATAACTAGTAGGCCTACTAAACTGGTAGAAGCCAATGATGTCAGTCATGACCGCGATATTGGGGCACCCTTAATCACCGCAAGGACATTTTCTTCACCCCGACAGCCCTAGAATATTCTGTTATTTTTATGTTATGTGCATTTGCCCTGTGACTGGTAGCTTCTCTGTAAAATAAAAGATCCACATGTTCGAAGTTCCATTCTAGCTAGACCTGTGAGCAGAGAGGCGGGCTCGTCATTCAACACGTACTGTCAATGGCTAATGCAGGCTATACACAACTCATATTGGTTTAATTTAGCGGTCAGTTGAATCCTTGCAGCATGGAGCAGCTATATGAACTTTGTCAATGTAACAAGATTGTTTTTGACCATCATTGATGGACCATGGACTACGAGTGATTGGTGAATTATTGGTGGATGTTATTGGTGACTATGAGCATGAACAACATTTTAAATACAGTATGTTGGCATTGTACCTGCTATTGTAGCCTACAATCGTGTGCACATCGCCTATTGAAAGCCCACAAACAGTCCTGACTGCACACTTGGAATTTTAAGAGGTTATGAAACGTGTTTTTAGACACTCGTTCGGAAATACCAACAAGAATTAGAAGCCTGTAAAGTGATATTCGGGCCAGCCCTAGAAGCAGGTAAAACAAGAAATGTGCTTGTTTCTATGCCCCACCCATTTCCTCCATCAGACCTATTTATATAACGTTGTTGCTTGCCTGAATTGTTGTCATAATATGTTAATATATTTGTGATTCTGTTTACCGTCCTACAACATGCATAATATTATGTTAACACGGCACAATCAATGGAGTGCAACAGTTATCATGGAACTAGAGAGTGCTGGTAGGCGGGGTGGATACAATCGGCGACAGTGGCACAGTGGGTACAGCAGGGAGACAGGTTAACCAATTTTCGAGGTGTCCTTGAGCAGGACACCTTACCCCAACTGCTCCCGGTGGTCAGGTGTTTGCATACACCACAATCAGTGTGTGAATGGGTGAATGTGAGGCAATCCTGCAAAGTGCTTTGAGTGGCCAGGAGGTAGGAAAAGTGCTATATGAATGCAGTCCATTTGAATGCAGTCCATTTAGCATAGCGGAGGAACAGCCTTGAGAACACTTGCGCTTCCGCTCTGCGTGCAGTGTGCAATGGGCTCATATGCATTGTTCTGAGCGTGTGCATCTGACACTACAACACGGAATTGCATCTCAGGTCAAGGGTACAACCTGGAACTCTCATGGCTGAAAGCTGACTGCAGGCAGTAGCAATAAATGAAATATTTGAGTCTAACCATTAATAACGTAATGCTGTAAAGTTAAGGAATTTATGTGATGCGTTGGAGGATATAAGGACTTGTTTTCATATACCGCCTGTGTGAGTAATACATATTATATTATTTCAAACACAAATCTGATCACTAATAGTATAGGTATACTACACACACACACATGCACGCACATAACCAGCGGCAAAGTATTAAAAATAGACAGGGTTTCAAACCAATGTCTGTGTAGTGTGTACATTACCGTGTGTGTGTGTGTGTGCGTGTGTGTGCACATGTGTGTGACCTGTGCATGCGTGTGTGCGCACAAACACTTGCACGCACACACACACGCACACACACACTGGTCTGTACTGATTGACACACCACCCAACGCCAGTCTGTACTGATTGACACACCGCCCAATGCCACGAGTTCACATATCGCGAACGTACGTCAGCAATGTTCACGCCATCTGACCTGTTCTCCCTCTCACTTATTCATCCGGTCGCTGTCGGATGCCCGGGGATGGAGGGCCGAAGAGCAGGGCAGATCAAAGCGAGCGAGATATCTCACACACACACACACACACAAGGCAGAAGCGGGAAAACATGTGGGCCTGACGGAATGGAGGAGGAGATGGGAAGAAGTAAAGATGGAGACCAAGTCAGATTGATCAGTGTGAATCTCAACAGGGCGTCAATGTGTGTGTGTGTGTGGGTGTGTGCATTAAACAAATGAGTCACGGGGTGATGACTCTCTGGCACTCACACGCACAGTTGCACACACAAGCGGGCGCGTACACAGTGCCACAGCCTTGGCATCTACAGCTGGTGTGTGGGCCTTGCGGGCCAGCTAATCCCGACACCTTGTGTGATACATGACTGACTCTCAAGTTCTCGTGCTGATGTACCCATTAAACATATGGTATTCAATCACTAACTACTCACAACCTGCTGAATATTCATTCCTGTGTGAAAGGCATCCTGCCAGAGGGCAGTTTGAGACCACCTAGCTTGGTGCTTCAGCCTTTTGTCACCTACTCACAGATCATGGTGGGCACAGAGGGACACATTAAAATTCAGCACAGCATGCAACGTGCAGGCAGACCTATGTGGTTGGTTGCCTTCCCTTTACACGGATTTGCCCCAGCTATCCAAATAAAAATGCAACAATGCAGTCAAAAATATAGCCCGTGTAAGCACAGCCTACTAATGAACCTAGACGCATGGAAGGGCTGGCTGGATAAACCTGGTTGCAAAGCAAGGTGTGCGCTCACACAGATTAGCCTATGATGAAATCCTCTAAAGAGATGGTTTACTGCAGGGACAGACGCGCGCTACACCGCAGCACCGTGTCGGTCTTGGGTATATGCGTCCGCGAAAGACAGGTCAAGAAGCCGATCCACGAGTGACTGTTGGTTGACTCTAATGAAGTGCTCCGCATAGACAAACACGAATTCCTTTACACACGTACAACATGGTCTGTGCGCTGCGGTGCCCATGCGCCAGAGTAGAACTACATTTTAGAAGAGCCCTTGACAGGTCAAATAGCCCATCATTAGCCTACTAGAGGATGGACTATATGATCTCCGGCCAATAGCCTACGTGCATTACGACGCCCATTTGACGATACAGTGCATATCAGGCTAACTATATGTCGTTTTGAAGCAGCTGTCAAACTCTGCAGCGATTCATAAAAGCATATTATTTCCCAGTATGTGTTGTCTACACACATTTGCCAGGTTAGCATGCGAATATGCAATTAGCGTGCACGCACTCTATTACCAGCAGACTGACACCGAAGACCATACAGTAACCTCAAAAAAGAGCTCAATGTCATTGCTCACCGCTGTCCCCTCTGCTTCCGACAGAAATCGGGTTGTTTACACGTGTGGTGTTTATGGACACAGCTCTGGAATGCAACATAGCGTTCTACTGTAAGCGTTCTTCCTTAGCGGGATATGGAAATAACGTAGCCTACCTGTTTACAGCCACGCAACAGACAGTAATGATCACTGCATAATCCTCCTTCAACTTGCTGTTCGCCTTTCTTCCAGTCGAGCGATGCAAAAGTAGTTCACACTTCACTATATAATACTTTTTTAAAGATATGCAAAAGCTTATAGCCTACTGATAGCTTACACATTCGCGCTGGGTAAGATGACAGGGGGTGAACTCGTGCAGGGTAAAGACCTAGCACATCTCATCGATCTGACAAATCACACAAGCCAATCCATACCGCACCGACAGCCTCTGAGTGCCGTCACACGTCTGATCAAAAGGAAAAGGTTGTGGAAGCGCACCTCTCCGCGATCCTCTTCCGATCACACAGGCATGCTCTCAATGTTGGCGTTGGGCAATCGGTGAAACACTGCGCGCAGCGGCACCCAGGGAGCTACCGCTCACGGTACAGCATCAGCATGGTCGAGCATCTTTGCGCGCGTTCACGGACATGGCAGTGGGCATTATCAGTAGTCTACATATGGACGCAGGACGCTGTTGCTAATGGACAGTAATCTGGTGGTAGGCTATAGCTGCCATGTGACTACTGCAGATTGTCAACAACAGTGTATAAAATGAAACATCTGATAGGCCTATATAGTCGACTGTATGATACTCTCTGGTCATTATGAGAGTTGTGGTGCATTCTGTTTTATTTTGTATATCAACCATTATTTACAGTAAACACTGATAAGCAAATTTGCCATGATTCTACAAAAGTTGAATGCCTAATTTAAATATAATTCCGTTTCTGTGACCCAAATGCTCATTATAGTGATTGTCATGCATCTCTTTATAGAGTGCACACACACACACACACACACACACACACACACTGCACTGCAGGCTACTGCATATTAACACACTGTCTAATGGCCTATCTCTGTATTAGCAACAGCAATAGAAAGGTGCAATAATATAAGCATGCAATTATGCAGCCTAACTAGGGAAAACATTGTTAACATAGTTACCCTATTGCCTCTCCCTATCCGAGCTGTAAACGCATATTTCCCAGTGGATGTACAATAACGATACCCGCTTATTTGAAAAGACCTTGTAAGGAGAACCTTGTGGCTCTTTTGATAAAGATTTCATTTCAGAGGCGTCTTGTATGAATAACTTGGGATTGGCAGCATTCTTGGCCTTGGCTCAATTAAAAATGTATTATTTGACGCTTGTTTTATTTTCTCCGCTGTCTGGCTATGGCAGTAAACTCTCCCATATGCCACTGGTGTATTGATTGAGACAAATGAGTGTGTCAGCCTCTTTTTCTCCATGGCTGAGTATTCGCTAACACCTTGAAAGGTAGACGTGAGTCGAATTTCCAGAATGTCCCTTTAAATCCATGGCAGAGGCTGAGGGGGGTAGAGAAACCAGCGTATCTCTAGTGAGTACAGGTGCAGTTTGAAGTACAAATGCAGATGAGTGTGGCGTGCTGAACCATTTTAATGCTCCCAAGTGATAATCTAAAAAATAGCCCTGACTTTGGTTTACAGTACACATTCGTCATCAAGCAGGTGCACCCAACCCGAAAGCTTTATAGTGTCTTTTTTCCCTTTTCTCCAAGTTGAGTTTACGTTATCACTGTCAGCTCCATTAAAACTACTGCAAAGATTGCTAATTACCTGTTGTTAAAAATAATACTTAATAATTAAACATAGCAGCAGTAAATGTCATACCCAGGTGGTCTTACCGATGAACTGTAATTCCCAAAACCACTATGATATGAGATTGATTTTATACATTATGTTTATGATGCAAAAATGAATATCCCCCTCCCCCCTCCTGTGGTGGATTCGACAGTTATGATATCAGCAGTACTAAATCTCTCCTCCACATCTGCGCTTAAGTTCTTACATATGGTCACACCTAGCGATTAGCCTTATTAATATGTCCCGGAACCATGCAATACCCAGAAGGAAAGATATGCAGGCCAATGGACAATTGCATATTAGAGGTCCCACACGCTGTGACTCTCAGTGGTCTGTGTTTTGCTCATCGATTTAAAATGGACCTGTAAATAGACAAGCTTGTTCTGGAACCGCCCATTGGTCTCTTACAGACATTATATTTCTGCTGATAATGCTCTACCCTAAGCGGTATCCACTGTCAATCCACCATACTCACACCTGATGATAATAATATTCTCATGTGTTTCCTTATTGAATTGTATTTATTTTGTATGTACTTGGCCTTCTGTTGCTGTATAATCAGAGAACACCATGCTAGTGAGTGCCTTATATTACTGACACACATAGTCTAATATCTATCTGAAACAAAATACATTTTGTTAACTGGTATTGTTAATAATAATAATAATAATAAAAATACTAATACTAATAACAACACTCTAGCACACAACCTCGACTAGCAGAAGCCAATATTAGCAGCTATTATAACCTATCAAAGCATAATGCTCAACACTCTGGGGTCTTTGAGCTTCCTATAGTTGTAAATGGTACTCTGTGCTATCTTCACCCTTGCAGACCACACAGTGTCAGCAATTCCATTTAACCTTGTGCAATGAGCCTCTCGCTTATATCTATCACCACAAATCATATTCGTATCCTCAAGGGTTAAAACCCTATTTAACAAAACGCAAGACAGTTTGCCGGTCTGCTTATTTGTGTGTACTGTGTGTTTGTGTGTGTGTGTGTGTGTGTGTGTATCTCACTCAACAGACCCTGAGAAGAAGAAGATGCATTGTACTTGTAATTATATAATCAATTGCATTAATTCTCAAAATGCAAATTAGCTAATTAAAAGACCTGAATTTATAGAATCACCACTGATTAGCTTGGCTAAGCACTATCGCTGCACTGTAGATACAACCTTATTAAGCTGTATTAACTGTACTTTTTTCTCTATAACATTAGTCCTGGTCCTTAATTAAATGTAATCCACTCAAAATAGGACATAAATGTATAAATATAAGCCAAACATGCAGTGGGCATTCAGTTACATTGGAAGGACAATACAATCCCAACATCATACAGGGTAACTAATTGTACTTGAAATAACAATGGCATTTACCATGTAAAGTGCAATGGAAAATGTTACCATGCTAATCAAAGACAGAGCTCTGTAGCACACGTCGTCCGCCACCTCGTGTGTTAGTAAAACTAATAAAAACATGTTTCTGCGCCTTCTCTCCCCCCACCACGACTCTTCCGTCGTGTTGCAAGTGTCCCTGTACTGTGGCAGCTGAGAACAGCGACTGTGAAGCGGTAACAGGTACAACAGGGAATGGGAGATGCTGGTTGCTGGGAGGGTGGAGGGTGTGGCTGGCTCACAAATGACATCAAGCAGTGGGGGGCAAATGAGCATTTATATTTGGAAGGTGGGCTGTGCAATCCGGGTTTGTGTGTGTGAATCTGTGTTCCAACGTGTTGAAGCTGACAGGCAGCAGTGGTACAATAGGGGAGTACAACGGGGGGTGGTGGTGAGCAGTGTTACTGACACACAGTCAAAAAATAATGATATTACAGTAACTAGTTACTCTAATATCATTACTTTTTTCAGTAACTAGTGTAGCTAATTACTATTTCCAAAACACTAATAAAATTACAATTACTAATCCAAGTAACTAATAGTTACTGTGTTACAAGAACGAGTCATCTGGTTTGGGAGGCTGCAATGTTTTCACTTTGGCTGATTGTTGACTCCTAAGGTTAATTATTGTTCCAATGAAGAAGATTCAATTCTAAAATGAGCTGGCTACACAGGGTGTCATTTTTTTGAAGGGGCGAGGCAGGGTAGTTATTGTGAAAGTAATACAATAATGTAACAAACGTAATTAATTACATTTACTACCCAGTAATATTCAAAGTAATGATATTACTACTATTAATATTACGTAATATGTAAATTGTAATTTATTACTATTCCTGAGTAACTTGCCAAACACTGGTGGTGAGACAGGAGAGTTTGACTGGATGCTTCAGTGCTTATGTCACACAGTGGAAGTTCTATAATGGACACCAGCAATCACAATTAAGGATGATTCCACTGATATAATACTGATGATTCCAAGGAAACTGTATTCATGGTAGAGTTACATGTAGAAAAATAGTCTATGAAAGTCAGTCAGAGTAAGGCAGACAGGAGGGATGATAGCTCAATACGAAGTAGACTGCACGTTAGATCCCAGATGAACCTGAAGTCCGTGGAGAGTAGGGGGGCACCCGTTAGTTAGCTCTCCACTCCTGCTCCACGCTGGACCCCGCTTCCTGACGGCCACCACGGAGCTATAAAGATAAAGATAATGTTGTTGGGATTAAGCTATGTCACGCAGGGAACAGCACCTCTGAATCCACTCCAATTCACGTTTCTCTACTTGTCTGTTCGTAGGCGTTCAGTCAGTTCTTTACTGGCTCCATGGGTTTTCAGGTCCAGTCTCAACCGGTCGCTTGCTCCTTCTGGCGATCCAGAAACTTCGGCCAACAGCGCTCTCCTCCTTCCCACACTCTTCCATTTTCACTTGTCTACCAGCCATCTGACCGAGCCCCATCCCTCAATCAGTAGATGAGGCGTGTCACTCACAGTCACAGCTGACATTAGTCATTAGTTCAGGATCCTTAGTACAAAAGTCCTAAAACTAATAAAAACAACTATACAATAATCTAAACTTATAAAATAAATATGCAATCATGAAATTCAAATAAAACACATAAATAAAACAACAATAAGGATCCTATTTCTGACACAACAAATAAGGCCCAGCTGGTTTTTATTTGAAGCCCACAAATAATACCTGTGTGTGGGTGTGCACGCCATGCTTGCCGTGAGTGTGGTTCTCGCTATGACTCAGCAGTTTACTAGCTGATAGGTTAGAGCAAATACATGCTCTAATATGGCAAGCAGGCATTGCACAATCTCCTCTGTTTGTGTCATGTGACTGTGCTCTCCACCTATTACGGCCTCTGAGAGCTGCTTGTATCCTCCTCTGACGTCTATACCTGAAAGGATATTTTGTTTTTATTGGTTATTTGTGGTAAATATTTTATGTTCTTAAGTTTAATTCTCATTTACGCATCTATGTTTTCCACAATTAAGGTTTTACATTAGTTATATTTACTGATACTAATGTGTTTGTGTGACCTTTTGCAAATACACTGTTAGGCAAGATCGCATACTTTATAGTAAACACACCATTATTACTGCTCCGCACCATGAAAATGTACTGTGTACAGCAGTTGTTAGGTCATCATAGTGATGATAATAAGGGCCTGGGGTTGCCAACGCATCAACTGGTGTTCCACATATTAATACATTCTTGAGGAAAACAACACTGATTCCCATTACTGTAATACAACAAGAAATACATGGAAATGAAGTTATTTTAGTTTAATGAGTACCACGGAAACAGAGAACAAAGAATGTTGCTTTTCCACCATGGATCAGCAAGTATTATTTGAGAGAACCTATATTTATGTTTTAGCTGTGAAGGAAAGAACCCATATATGTACTATATATATATATATATATATGCTATACCATATTTTCTATTTAGATCATTACACAATTTACATGGCATTATTGGAAAATTATGACATCATCACTTAAAACCCACGCACATAGTCACTCCTAATAACGTCAGAATGTCTATAGAAACAACCCTATTGACATGGTTTTTTGTTAGTGTTCTGCGGAGAATGCCTTTGTTATTTGTAATGTGTTGACACCCTTTGGTTGATACACATGATGAAAGGAGCAGCGATCTATCTGACATATTGAGTCGTCTGCCCTGGGTTCACACATTCTCTCTCGCCAATTCTTGAACACATTTGAATGCTGTCAGGAAACCGTAAAGCTTGGTGCCTGATGAGACAAGTTGAGCAGACACGTGGACGGTATGCATACTGTACATGCAAGCCTGCCTGCACACACACACACACACACACACACACACACAGACACGCGCGCACGCACACAGACACGCGCGCACGCACATGCGCACACATGTACATGCAAGCTGACATGGCTGTCACCTCATTAGAGGCTTTAGCCCGTGAGCATACAGGCCACAGAGACAGTGGGCCATGCCACGTTCACTAATTAGAATAATAACAATAACACTGCCTTAGGATGGCTGCATGCTTTTCTTTTCAATTAAATCTATCAGATGCACTGGAGGGAAAGATATGGAAGTGGCAGAGGAGTGGTGTTGGGGGGCAGCTTGCACACACTGGCTCTATGCAGGGAAAGTCATGTGTTTCATCTAGCTAGTTGACAGGCCACACAAGCGTCTTCCAAGTCATTATGGGTGAGCTAACACGTGGTTGATTATTAGACCAACCTAATGTGTACTATCCTCTACTATGTCCTATGATTTATCTCCATTGCCCTGGTTTGCATTGTCTTGTGTTGATTCTACCAGAGTCTTTACACCCTTTTAGGCCCTCCGTCTAAAAAAGCATACTGGGTAATCTATTTTAATTAATCAATTCATAATTTGACAATGTTTCTGTTTGTGTTGGAATGTGAAGAGTTCAATTGAACACGCTGTCTCGGCTACGCATATGCAGCTCTGTGGTTGGTGATGCGATATATACTTTTACAGAGGGCATCATTATGAGAAAAAGAATTTCAAACGACAGTAAAAATTGACCATTCCTATCGTCCCTCTAAATGGGTGGGCCTTGCTATCACTAACTTTATGACAAGTTCTGCCTGCTGTGGGGCACACTAAACATATTTTGGCAGGGGGGGACCATTTTCAGCGACATCCTCCTTGTTGTTTCAGATTTATTAGCCACGCTATTTTCAATGTTATGTTTTTAATGAAAAATTGGGAGAAGTAAGACCTAGGCTATAGATTCTAGGTTATTATTTAATTAATTTGGTGAGCAAAACAAAATAGCCTATTTTATTAAAAGTTCAGTTGTGAATTGACCCGCTATCAACTACTTAAACAAGAAGAGAAAACTTGTACCGGTAACCTACGGTACTTATCAGTGGACTTAAATGGATTTCAAGTAATGATCAAAATCTTAGTTATAAACTGATCGGCCGCCGTGCCAACTGATTATATAATGGGCACCGCTGCCACTGTTTTGTTTGTTAAAATAACTTACTTGGGAAAACAGATTGTGATGATTAGGCTACCGATCAATCTGTACTGTAGGCTATTTGACTAACTCATGATGCACATTTACCATGCATAATGACAAGTGCATGTAATATTTATGTAACTAACCCACAGGCCTATAGATAGGCTCATGAAGTGTGCATGCCATTTGATGCTTCTTTCATCAGACAAGGGAAGGGGGGTCAGTGACCAATGGTCATGTTTCGATACTGATCTCCACCAACTGGCCCAATAAGTTGAGCATTTGTTGGGACTGGGAAAAAATAAACATGAACAAATAAAACCACGGCACATCTGTTGGATATTACATTTTGATTTTTCTGGAGAGTTCCCCCAGATCACACCTCCAGGGCTGAGGAGGCATCCACATATGCTTTCTCTACATTGCAGTATGCTAAGTCTATCCTAATATTCAACATTAAAATAAAAATACACACAAACTCATATCAAGATTGCATTGTGTTAATGTATTCGGGGATGATATGCATTTCTTTTGAGAAATCCATAATTTATTTTGACACTTATGCCAGCAGTAATACCATTTCCCTGTACATACTATAACAAACATGGTGAGATGCTATTCTCACCATGCTGGGGTGAGAATTCAAAAGAAGGGCATATGCTGTTGTTTTGCATAATAACATACAGTGGTTATATTGTCTTATGCTACAGAACTTTACTTTGGATTAGGTCATGAATGGACAAGAGATGGGCAACAAAAGCTGTTAGTTCAAAAAGAAATAGTCTAGACATCATTGTTATTTGTACTTTTATTGTATTATTATATTATTATGTAGTGTATTGTGGAGGGATGTTTTGGCGTCCCTGGTCCGGGAAGAATTTTTGTTATTGGCCTGGAAGGCTTGTTTTTGCCTTAGTTAAATAAAGTATTTTGTTACTTGCCTGCACGTGGTCTAGGACATCATTATTGATACTACCAGGAGAGCCACGTGCCACAGTATTATTATGTATGTTTTAATCCCCCCAAAAGCAAACATTTAATTTTGTTTATTTGTAGTTTCATTCTTAGTGCTATTTTTCTGTATTTGAACCAATAAATACAGCTGTACATGGCAAATGGATGAGAAGTGTATATCTTTTGAAAGTCCATTTATAAATCTTTCAAATGAAACTTGTAAACATGACAGAATAAATACAAATGCAAGCTCCTGGTATCAGTATAAGATTTGTGTGATGTGCCTCTACGTCAGTAATTCAAATCTAGTAAATCCACAACACTTAATGATAGAATCAAACCTGGCCAATGATTTTTTTCTAGATGTCTGTCGGGAAGTGGCTGCCTGTGATCTTGCGTTATACTGTTCTGTCACATTAAATGCCAAGCCAACAGAGCCAGTGGTGGTAAAAGATGTCTATCAAAGGTAAATTAACTCTGTGTTGACAGCCACTGTACTGAGTTTATCGGCGTTCCATAAGCCCAGGCCTAACATAACAACGGGCAGTAAGTGGGACATATTCCAAAATAAGGACTTCAATTGGTTCTCCATAGCAACTAACACAAGAGTAAACCAACATCAAACACTTGACGCAATTACAAAACACAGAGTCAATGAGCCTGCCAAGTAACAGAAAGCCTATGACGCATTCATCACGTCGAGCGGAGAAAGAGAAGGAGGCAAAGAGCGCGGTAGAAAGTAGGGGAAGAATCTACAATGAAGTAAATTAAGCTTCCTCTTATTTGCATGATCTCAATTAATGTGCAGCCCATGTCGCTTCAGCGGGCACACACCAGAAATCAAATTAGCACAGATGAGACGGCATCTGTCTTTTGGCTCTCCCGTCCCTCCGGACTGGCAAGTTTGGCAGGGCTGGCACCAAGCAGAGCCATTGTTTTCTGAGGAGCTTGATGAATGGGCGGGTGACAGCATGCAGCGTGTCACTCAAAGAGACAAACTTGCTCCCCTTAAAATGAGGACAGCAGGCATTTGATTAAATGTCACATTGTCACCTACACTAAATGTAAGAACATGTAACTGTAATCTCTTGGAAAATGTAATTATTTGTTCTACAAGGCTCAATTGGCAATTTTAACCTCTGAGGCACATCAGCAATATTTACAGCAAATGCTTTTTCCAAATACATTTCAGGTAATTATTATTATAGCTAAATGATGATGAATGTATAGAATTATGCATCCAATTAGAAGCCTAATTGGACCTTATTCGAGTGCGGTTTATTTGTGACATTTGACTGACAGGCATCTCCAGCTCTCATCGGGAGAGCACCAATCTTAAGCAGACTGAATTGCAAACAGGTGTTTGTCCTTGCGTGTGTGCCCGTGCATGCACCTATTCACGCAAATGATGATTGCAAATGAGTAAAACTGTATAGTAAGTGCAATAAGCTGCTCATTTGTGTTCCTTGCTGTGTGTGTGCGTGTGTGCGTGAGGTGTGTGCAGGTGTATGTGTGTGTGTGTGTGTTTGCACGTGTAAACGAGCAAACTGGCTGCCTGATTGTGTGCCTGTGTGTGTGTATGGTGCTGAATTTAGTGACGCCCCTAAATGGAAATAGGCCAATTTTCTTTGTGAGGCGTCTTGTGACTGCTTTGAAAGAGAAGATGGAGATTTCGCCTAGTTCCGGCTTGGCCAGTAAATGGCGCATGTCTCTTTCCATCAATCACAGAGCTGCACTGACAGACAGCTGGCTGCTTAATATACACCTCCATTACGACTCCCTACTCCTTGGTGAGAATCTTTGGAATCTCAATGGATAATTCAGGTAAAAAGAATTTCTTGAAACTGATTTAACCCTCACCCTCACACAATGCACTACTAAAACGCATGTGAGAGGTGTGAATATATTGACATGTAAAGATATAAACATACATAATAACATACATTATAGAATGAGAACATTATACAATACTTTATAAATATATACAAGGAACTTTCTACTTAGCATTAAATCCATTTATTATTGCTGGACCGTGTGTGAGAATGGCCAACATGAGCAAAGGTAAAAGTGCGTTTATTGTCACACACACACACTAAATTCATCCTCTGCCTTTAACCCATCGCTCAAGGGAGCAGTGTGCAGCCGCTGTGTGGCACCCAGGGACCAACTCTAGATTGGAGTCAGTGTCACTGGTCAGACGGCACTGACATGTTTTTGGTAGTGGGGGAAACCAGAGCACCTGGAGGAAACCCAAATAGAGAACATGCCAACTCCATGCAGAAAGGCCAGGATGACCAGGATTTGAACTAGCAACCTTCTTTCTGTGAGGTCACAGTGCTATCCACTGGGCCATCGTGCTGCACAAATTTCAGTTACTGACTGATTGACCGACCTTGATAAAAAGTGCATGCACTACATTCTAGAGTAGGTGGTGGTAATGCACCATGTAGACAGTAGGTGGTGCTAATTCACCAATACAGTAGGATCCCAACTTATGTGGAGTTTCACAGAGGAAACTTGCATGCTCAACTACAGTATGTATTGGCCTGCTCTGGTATTGACTTTTACCTGCAGCCAGCTGCGCTAAGCTTGCCTAGTTTTTACTTGTTTGAGATAAAGCAGGCTTTTCTTTTGTGTGTGTGTAATTCTTTTCTATTCAAAAACTGCAGCCTTTATAAGAAAGCACTAAAGGTGCTTGCACACTGCCCAGACTGTGCCCAACTTACACCAACCTTCTAAGTTGGCAGTAGTTGGTTGCAGTCTTTAGAATGTTGAGAAAACCAACTGCCTGTCCAAATTGCCCAAACTATAACTGACAGAACAACTCAGACCTTGGATAATGCGACATAGGAAACAGGGAATAACATATCTCAACTGCAAACCAGTCGAGCTGACATTATGGTAGGCTGCTATTGTGGTTGGAAAGCAGCTGCTTACGCCTCTGCTTTATTTGCGTTCCTTTGTCCAGACGATACAGTGAAGTGAGTAATGGACACCTTCAATTAAAATTGTGTACGCTAACATTGTATATACGATGAGAACACACACTCATATTGCGGTTTGTTGGAAACTTGCAGACTGGACATGTCAATCTCTAAAAACCCCAACCAGCTAACACCTACTAACACTAACTACCAGCGACTGACTGCGCACACTGATCCAACAGTTGGCATTTGTTAGGAGTCAGGAAGCGTTTGTCAGGGTAGTGTGCAAGCAGCTTATGCATTTCCAGTGTGAAGGTAAGTCGATACATTTAGCCATATTGTTTATTATTTATTTATTATATGTTAAAGAGTGTACAACTGTACAGCCTAAAACAGTTACTAATGATAATTACATAACTAATTATAATTAGAATATTATAAATAATATGAATATAATACCTCTAAGTAGAATAGAATACCTATAAGACTACTAATAAAACACGATGAAAAATAATTCAACTGCCCTAAATTACTGGATCCACAAAAACGAGTTTGCCTCATTCTTGTAGAAGAACACAACTGAATCACAAATACCGTAAGTAGAAAGTGAAACCAAAATGTCTATAACAGTCTATCTGGTATAGATGGAGAGCAGAGTATTGACTATGACACCTCTGCCACATCAAACAACCATCATCCTTCCTTTCCTATAAAATAAAGAAACTCAAGGAAACAAACAGCAATTTGATTGCAGCTCATATGAAGTGTGCATTCAGTAGAAAGACACAATGAACACTCAACCAATCAATAGTTCTCTATTCTTCCTGCTGTCTCCCTGTAATATATTGGAAATGGAGTTAGAAAGATTGATTCTGTACACAGCGCTACGGGCCAGAGGAAAATTAAATGAAAATGTAAATGAAGACCGTCGTGTTTTGTGCTTTCTTCTCTCCCCTCTCAAGTTTTTTTTTAGCATGCTCTGAGGCCTTTTGCGATTGCCATTTGCAATTTGGTTAATTTGTTATTTCTTGTGGTGCACAACATTCACAGAGATTGAGCGAGATAGATAGAAGGAGAGGAAGACAGTGGGGGTGAGGATGAGTTTGTCATCATTATTAGATGCTGCTAATGCATTGCATTGTCAGTCATGTGTTGCAGCACCGCTAGGAAGTGGATGCAGGGAACAGCCATCGATTTGGAAGAGGAGGGCACAGCTGACAGCACAAAAAGGAGAAAAAACACTTTGTAAAGGTCAGAATGCTATTTCAGAACCTGACAGGGAAAAAAGCCTTAGATGCACTGGCGTACACACACATTATACACAACGACAACAACAACAGTGACACAAACCCCTTCCTTGAGGTGGATAGTTTCAGAACATCCATGAGAATGCAACATGTTCTGCGTGTTAGCGTACCTGTAGCTGCAACATCACATATCGCCTGTAATGGAATGAGTCTTTACTTCGGTATGGCAGAGACAAAGAACCTTAAGCATCAGCAATACAAGCAGGACACCTGTATGTCAAGCCATTCTCCAGAGAGGGCATACTTTTCTCATCTTCTCCCGACACTCCTGTCTATTGCTGGGGAGCAAGTTAGCAGAGTTCCCGTGGCTGACAGTTCACCATAATACCTGAAGGTGTTGTTTGTCTCGATTAAAATCCTCTTTGCCACAAGAGAAGCAGTGATTCCATTTAAACCTTGCACAGTCCCCTGATGGCGCTGATGTATACAATAGCCTTAACCTCACACATCTCTATTAGTGCATCCACTGACACACATTACAACCCCCCCCCCCCGCCCTCCCTCCGTCACCACCACCACACCCTCCAAGGACTGCCCAAATGCTCCGGCTTCAGAAGCAGACAGTCGTTTTTTCATAACGCACCAGGTGGCAGCACTTTAGACTTATCTCATGATAAGGTGTCCGTCTGGCTTGTGAGTCCCTCCTACCAGAACCGGGTGGTTATTTCCCAGGCATTAGAACGCAGAACCTTGCCTTGAAAAGGAATCCCAGTTAGCATTTACAACATGCAAGTACAGTAGAATGCACACATATACTGTAATAGCACGTGTTTGCATGTGCCACGTACTGTATGTGAGAATAGCCTGTTTCTTTGTGGTGATGCTTTATCACTTTGTAACTTTCGTATGCAGGAGAGAACACACTCACTCAATGCATAACCCATCAGCAATAGTGTGTGTGTGTGTGTGTGTGTGTGTGTGTGTGTGTGTACCATCTGCATATGAAAGTCCCAAAGCATCCCGGAAGATAATGTGTCTGTGTGTGTGCGTGTGTGTAGGGGATAGTGTTTCAGTATGCAGTGCAAACTAGTTGTCTCTGCGGGGCCGTAAGTGATGGTTGTAACAGCTCTGAGGATGTAATGTGACATTCATCCACGGTGGAAACATCGGCCAGGAACATGGTCTTGGCAGTACAGGAAGGGGTCCCGCTTGAGCCTGGGGATACCACTGTGGCATTGAAAGGGGACAGGAGGGGACCCATATTTACGGCTGAGAAGGAGATGGCTTTAATGTGGGGTCCGTCTATTTAAAAACACAATTTCTCCTCCTCTTCTTTTTCTTCTTCTTCGTCTCCGTCTTCTCTGTGTTCCTGTCTGATTTCGCCTGGCTAGTTCACGTTAGTGTTTTCACCGTGGCGAGGAGGGGAGTGGTTCTCTGTGTGTGTTGGGGGGCTGAGGGCATCGGGGAAGGATGATAGTAGCGTACTTGCTTACACAGGGCCAGACAAACGGGAGGCACATTCAATGGAGGGGTATTTGTCCTGCTCCCACGACGGTGTTGCTTGTCGTTGTGCCTGGCGACGATAAATCACGCCACTCCCCCTAAAGGTTTGCACACGCCACGCCTGACAACTAAAACAAGAACTTCACTCACTCTGATTTATTCCTCCCATAGCGAGGACAAGAGGAGGAGATGCTAACAGGGTCCCTGGGAATGCTGGGGAGAGGGTTTGTCGGTGTGTGTGTCCATGCATGTAGTTCTGAGGACGCAGCGTCGAGACGGAAACAAGAGGGACTTGGGAGACAGAATTAGCACGGTAACATGGCACACCGTATTCCCAGTTTGGACCACCCAGTAGTGCTAGCACGCTCATAGCTAGCCCACAGTAAGGCAGGTGTGAATGAAGCCGGCCTGTCTGACTAGTGCTATACACACACTTACTCAGGCAGCATGGATATACCTGTGATGACAGGCAACAGCACACGCACACACACGCACACACACACGCGCACACACACAGTGTGTGTGTGTGTGTGTGTGTTAAGGGTGTCCTCCAGAAACCACAATAATCAGCAGGCGAGAAGATCCCGGTGGCTGCGTGGCCTCCATGGTCACACATGGACAGATGGCCCACTGTACCACACCAACCCACAGCATCCACACTCTCACTCTTTGTCCCACACTCGCTTTCACACATCCCTCTCTCTCTCCCTCTCTCTCTCTCTCTCTTTATTTATAAGTTCAAGTAATTAGCATATTATTAGCATAACAGTTATTACAACAGTATTGCCAGCTAGAGGGCAGGTAGCACTCAATAAAAGAAAAATATTGCAAACAACAAATAGTTCCACAGTAATAACGTCAATGTTAATGACAATAAGAATAGTAACAGTCTGTATTGGTTAAATCTCTCTCTCCATCTCTCTCTCTCTCTCTCTCTCTCTCGCTCTATTTCCTCCACTTCCAGCTATGGCATGTCCCTAACCTCTTTCCCCATAGTGTTTTTCTCTGTGTGTGTGTGTGTGTGTGTGTGTGTGTCAAAGGCCATTTCACGTCCATGCCGGGAGATCCCTTTGGGGCACCCTTGGCCATTACATATCTTGTAAGACACGTAACAAACGTTAGTTTAAAACCAAAGCAAACCCTAACACTTAAACTTCCCCAAAACAGCCAGTGGAAATGGAGGTGATGCAAAGTGAAACCGCTTTCCTTTCCCAGGCCTGTTAGTGCAGCAGGCTAGAGTGTAGAAGGCAGAGAGCACAGAGGCTCTGACCTATTTAGGAGACTGGCGAGAGAGCAGCCAGGGAACATCAAAATACTTCAAAGGCTGCCTCGGAATTCATCGTTACGCCCACGTTCGTGTGAGCGCGTGCACGCCCGCTTACAGGCTTCAAATACACGCAAATGCTGCGCACACAAACACACACACACCGCCCACACACACAGACAGACTGTATTGTCCCACAATAGTCGAAATACACAGTGTATCGTACAGAGAAAGATACACAGACACACACACACACACACACACACACTTTATTGTCCCAAAATTGTCGACATACACACAGTTTCATACAGAAACACACACACAGGCACACACACAAACACACACTCTATTCCCCTGATATAGTGTCTGAACCCTTTGCTTGAACTGTGTCCCACATTGCTAAGTAGTGAGAAGTCAGAGAAATCATATTAAACAGTGGGTCTGCCATGGGCGTCATGACTCAGGCCGTGTGGACTTGGTGTTAGCAACGTTACTGACGCCCCCGCAACCCCTTCCCCAACCTCCCATTGCCAATGCCCCTCATACAGTATATCTATGACATTTCTCGGTAATTGAATAAAATGCTGGTTCCGTTTTAAAGAACATAACCCAGGGATACTGGCTGCTTGCTTTGTCAGTGGCAGAGATACAGTACAATTGGATTAACCGTACACATTAGCAACAAATATATGGAAACTGGTTTGTTCACAAATAATTAATAAAACAGACATCTAAGTAAATGTCTATTTGAGATTAGAGCATGTGCCATATACTGTAGCACACTACTGTATGTGACATTATATTAGTCCATTAAAGTGATACTCCTTGACTGTATTATATTGATTGCAGAACCCTAAATATCTTTAGTCATCTTGTCTGGAAACACAACTTCATGATTGTTAGAGGTGTTCTCAGGTGTGGGAGGGGCTTGCTTATTCATTGGCATCAACTAAACCAGCATTGTTTTATGGTCAAGTGCCTCTCCCACACTCTTGTTATGTTTACAACCAATAGGAGCAATTATCCAGAGGTTGTGGGGCTAAAACATTGAGAAACCATCTTCATAAATGTTGAAAAAATTAGTTCATAATAAAATTAACCTTTACTAGCTAGTTGAAGAAGTATGTTAAATAGAATCTGTATTTCAGTGCATGAGTGCAGCAGAAGCACTTCAACATTATGAAACTGTTATTTTCCCTGCCATGTCAGTATCACGGAACAGCAGGCTGAGGGCTATGGAGAGGCTCCTTATCATCAGCAACATCTCAGGACCTTGAACAGCTCTAGAGCTATAGTGACTAGGCTGTACTGGAACAGAACCATGGACAGCTACAAAAGCCTGCATTTGTATGCACCTATGTTTGTGTTTGTGAAACAAAGCTTTGAATATACTGTAGAGTCAATGGGCTGCCCAAAGTGTACTATTTACTATTGCTTACAGATAAATACAACCAATGATAACCGAAAAACCGATAAAAGAAAATATCCATCCATCCATCCTCATCTGCTTATCCATAGTCGGGTCGTACCCGTGATGTAGTTATTTTGGTCATGACCCAGCCTTCATGACCATAGGTAAGGGTAAGAACAAAAATTGCCTGTTAGATGCCTTTGCCTTCTGCCTCAGCTCTTTTTTCGTCACAACGGTGCGGTAAAATAATTATAATATCGCTCCCGCTGCTCCGATTCTCCGGCCAATCACCCGCTCCAATGTCCCCTCACTCGCGAACAAGACCCTGAGGTACATGGACTCCTTTACTTGGGGTATAAGGACTCATTTCCTACCCGGAGTAGGCATTCTCTCACATTAATAAGAGAAAATATAGTCCTTTACTTTTTGTTAGTGTTTATTATTTCCATTTTAATTTTATTCACATTGTGTGTTTTTTTTCCCAAGGGGCACTCTTTCAAGTGTTTCATTGGTGTGCTGGTATGTGTATATGCACAAATAATGTGCCATTTCCACAGCCTTCTTTGAGGTAGCAGTATGCAGTCTGCCCCTCTCCACCCCCACCCACCTCATCCCGAGCATGGGGAGAGGTGGGTGGTGCAGTATTTGGGTGCTGCAGTATTTGGAGGGAGGGGGGGATAGAACTAGGGTCATAAGGGTTTATCATCATTGTAAGTGTGTACATGAGTCACTCTCTATGTGTGTGTACACTCAAGCATTTGTGTAATGCATCCTTCCAGGGGGCATTTCATTTTTTTAAGCAGCATTCCTGTGCCTTGGGGCATTAAATAAATGTCAGACCAAGCAGAAAGCATTAGAAAGAGTTAGCTTTCTGCTTAGGCTACTTAGTTTACACTGACCATACCTGGCATGTCCAAAACACCACACACCCTAAAACATTATTTAGAGGACCTTCAGTCATTATTTATATATAAAAATTGCTATGGAATAAAAACAAATCTTATTAGATATTTTGTGTGTAATTAGATATTTGTGTGTTATTAGATATTTTGTGTGTAATTGTATTATTATTATTATTATTATTATTATTATTATTATTATTATTGAGCTCTGTTGACAAATATAATATGCCCCTTTGCATCAGCATATTCCCAGAACATAAACACTTTGATAGTTAAGATATAAATAAAAGTGGATTATAGCGGCCTTCCCGGTATCGATAAGACGTTAGATGTGTTGAGGAGGGTGATACAGGTCCCCAAGCCAGCCATAGTCTAGGTCCCAGGAGCCAGCCTTAGTCTAGGTCCCAGAGCCAGCCTTAGTCTAGGTCCCAGAGCCAGCCTTAGTCCAGGTCCCCAGAACCAGCCTCAGTTCAGGTCCCCAAGCCAGCCTCAGTTCAGGTCCCCAAGCCAGCCTTAGTCTAGGTCCCAGAGCCAGCCTTAGTCCAGGTCCCAGAGCCAGCTTTAGTCCAGGTCCCCAAGCAAGCCTTAGTCCAGGTCCCCAGAGCCAGCCTTAGTCCAGGTCCCCAAGCCAGCCTTAGTCCAGGTCCCAGAGCTAGCCTTAGTCCAGGTCCCAGAGCCAGCCTTAGTCCAGGTCCCCAAGACAGCCTAAGTCCAGGTCTCCAGAGCCAGCCTTAGTCTAGGTCCCAGAGCCAGCCTTAGTCTAGGTCCCAGAGCCAGTTTTAGTCTAGATCCCCAGAGCCAGCTTTAGTCTAGGTCCCAGAGCCAGCCTTAGTCCAGGTCCCCAGAGCCAGCCTTAGTCTAGGTCCCCAGAGCCAGCCTTAGTCTAGGTCCCAGAGCCAGCCTTAGTACAGGTCCCAGAGCCAGCCTTAGTCCAGGTCCCCAAGCCAGCCTTAGTCCAGGTCCCAGAGCCAGCCTTAGTCCAGGTGCCCAGAGCCAGCCTTAGTCCAGGTCCCCAGAGCCAGCCTTAGTACAGGTCCCAGAGCCAGCTTTACTCCAGGTCCCAGAGCCAGCCTTAGTTCCGGCTCCTTCGGGCCTTCTGTACCCGATTCGGCCTTCACGCCTGTTTAAGCGCCCTTGGACTCCGTTGCTCTGCCCGAGCAGTTCTAACCCTCCGCTGCTTGGCTCTCCACGCCACAGCAGCCTCAACTTTAATGTTTTTATTCTGCTGGTGTGGTATGTACAGTTCACAAAACGTCCCTCTTTGCTCAGCCTTATTCTCACACACTCCCATCTCTCTCCTCGCTGCCCCAGTTAGCCTTAGCCGTTAGCTTCCATGTACACCTTAGCCAGCAACAGTGTCTGTTATCAACTATCTTGCTTGGTTTCATGTCCAGTTACCTATATCCCTTTAACTGTGATTTATAAGCTGCTGTGAGTTATATTTCAATAACTTGTGGTGTGGGCTGATATAGGAGCTGTGGTTGATGTGCAGTTATTATTATGGCTATTGTGTGTGTAATGTCTATAATCACATTTGCCATTTTTAAATTCATTAAATATTGTTTAATTGTAAACCCTTGTGCCAGTGTGATTGTAAACAGGATACAGAGTCACTAGTCGGTGCAGAATTAACCCTTCAGTTGAGACTGATATTAATAAATGTAATAAATTAATCAAATATTTTAAATATTTTAATTTTACGCGCTTCCAAGCAGTGGCAGGTCAAATACTGACTAAAACAGGTTGGTGTCGCCCCGCAATTCTGAGTTATTAAAACAATAATCATTATGAAAAATGTATATTTTGGGGGTCATGTTAGCTAAATTAACAATCCATTTTGAAACTTACACATCATACTATCATGACGAAAAAAAGGTCAAACCTTCGCTTCATCATTAAAAAGACTTTAGAATAACTTGTTGTTGTGGGAAGGTGCATTTTTGTTGAATGAGAATGTGGGGCAGGGTATTATAAACCCCGTAAGACCTGTTGTTATAACATTAAAACATTACTTAGCGCTTCAAAAAACACATTTATGATTATTTTTTCTTTGAAAGACCACTTTTGCATAGCCAAATGGGTCCTATTGTCTTGCCATTGATTAAAATAAAAAAGTTTGCTAATTTTTTTTTTTTTTTTGAGAGCCAAGTAACGTGGTAATTTTAGGTTTTTAGGTTTATATGTGCACTGTGATAGACGTGTGTGGCCGATATTGATGCTCCATTCTTTGAATATTTCTCTGATTGTACTTTACAGTATGGTGTTAACCTGACACGTCACATTTGGTTTGACAAACTGAACCATGGGAGATCAGCGTGAGTGATGACACACATCTCATTCACGATGCCCACATAAGCTGCTAGCGTCCCCATACCACAAAGAAATCACATGAAAAGTTCTGAAAAGTAATTGTCTCTCACCTGCTTCTTTCAACCTGGCTTGCCATTGTTTTTTTCTCAAAACATTATTTGGTTCAATGTAATGTTTGTATTCATGTTGACAGTTATTATGTTCATGGTCACTTGAAAATGCTTTTTATTGTGGCCAGCTAGTTCACCATACGTAAAGCATTGTCTTGGATCAATGTAATTCTACAGCAGTTGGGACAACTCAAAAAGCTAAATGCAAGACGGTGCATTGATGTTCGTTGACATTCTAAGCATTCCATCGCTCACATGGTTTGAAGGCTTGTAGTACAAGCTACAGTACGTGAAGACCAGTTAATGTGTGTGTGCGCGTGTGTGCGTGTGTGTGTGTGAGTGTGAGCCGGGGGAGTATGACCTCACCCATAAAGGGGGTCCGCAGAGAATGGGGTGACCGATGGGAAACCTATAATTGTATACATTTAGTGGGTAAATGGAGCACAACCAAATAGACTCCATGGTTTATGTAAGGAAGAACAGTGTGTCCTGCTGAGAGGGATTTGGGACAAAGGAGGGGGCCATGAGACTAGGGACTAAGGTGATGCCGGCTAACATGGAAGATACGTAGATGCTGTGGAGTGCCTGGTATTCAGGACACTCCATGAGTAAGGAAATGTGTGTGTGTGTGTAGGTGTGTGTGTGTGTGTGCGTGCGTTCGTGTGTGCGTGTGTGCAAGCATGTGTAAAAGCATGGACTCCTTTCACAAGGAGATTGAAAAGGCTGGAAGCATTTGGCCAGATTGTACAGCCAGGGATTTTTTTAAAAGGACCACTTGGTGAGAGCTACTTGTGCTGGTGGTGACATGAAATCTTAGGAAATAGGAAAACTAGGTTCATTAAGTATAATGCTAATCATGGAATAATGTAGGTAAACATACAATACATTTAATCCTATGGATATCAGGGCCATCGGGGATGATTATGTTTATTGGGTCTTCATGTAGCCTGGTTAATTAAAACATCCTGATTTTGCTCTTTACGGTTTCCTTTGTATGACATACTGTAAAGTATCAGTCTGGGAACTTTCAATTGATGACCCTTATGTATGACCAATCTGGTGGTATTAATCAAATCATTGCAATTTTACCCCCTACATCAATTAAACAACTTAACTTGTTTAACTGTGATTTATAAACACAGACATTAGCTGAATATTCAATCAATCAATCAATCAATCAATCTTTATTTATATAGCACTTTTCATACAAATTCATGTAACACAAAGTGCTTCACACTACGTCATTAAAAACAATTCGAATATTGGATAACCTTCCACCAACAGAAACCACGACAGTACAACAGTATTTTCTAAACCAATGAACTACCCACCGATTGTCCTGAGGGGTTCTCTTCCAAGTTTCCAATTGAAAGTTCCCAGACCCGGCATATTCAGAATGGCTTTAACCGGGCTACTTCATAAGTGTCAAAAGCACTATTGGGTATACTTTTAAATCAAATGGTTTAGCACATGGGTGTGAAACACCGTATAAACTACAGTAACTGAGCCACAAAGAAATACATTTCTAAGATCATGTTCAAGTAGTCAAACTGGTTTGATAATGCAGAATCACTCCATGCGATTTATGTGCCCCACTTTCTTTTCACATGTCCATTCCTCTAACATGGCTGTTGCTTGGCATTGCTTTCTACTCACATTATCAACCTTATCCTTAAGTATAAAGTTTTTAATGTTTTTGATGTGTACACTGCACATGAACATCGGATTGCGTGTCTTAGTACAGTGCGATGTGAAAAGGCACATCTGCCAAGAGGACGTGATATGCTGCATAGTGATATTATTACATGCCCGTGCACATACTCATTATTCAAAATAAATCTGACCACTTTAGGAAAATTAAAGCCTAAACTCGTTGTGTTAGGAAGGTCTCCCTCTGCTCTCTCCTGGTTATGGCTTATATAATCAAGAAAAAACATTCAGCCCATAAAGCATATTGCAATGTGATTGAATTTACACCTTTGGCTGTTAGCACCAGATATCAATAGAGGTCTCAGGAGATTGTGTTTACCCATGCAGCTTTACTGCCTCCTATGTGAGGGAACCATTAACGAGACCCATTTGTTGAGAAATTCCATTCAATCATTCTTTACTATTATTGTTTCCCAGAGGTTTTTTTTCTTCAGTAATAAAGCTCAAAGAAAGAGGGCACACAGGAACCAATATGACATGGTCAACAAAGATGAATTTCCACCTACACGGTATCTTCACTATATGGTATCCATCTTAAAGGTAAAGTCCATTATTCAAGTTCAATAGTGAATCCTCAATCAAGTAATCTCGTCAACAGCCCATGTTTCTTTATAAGAAATAACGTATAATAATATGAATTATAGGTTGTTGTAAGATTGCACACCCACTGCTAAATACCCAACATAAGCCGTTGGTTGGGAGCAGCTCTGGTAAGGACCCAATGATGACCATGAGTGTGAGAGACCAATGAGGGACACGGGGTGTGTTTGTTTACCGGACATGCTCCATGGCCATTGACGGCTCCTCCAGCACATATTGACTCTCCTGACTTGCTCTCTAACCACCCTTAAGGTGCCCCAGAGCAACACACATACCTGGCATGCCAGGCGAGCTGTGCTCACTGAAAGTACAACTTCGGTTAGTCACAAAATGTGACATGCGGCGCGGAACTGTGCTGATTCTCAACGTACGTATATCATTTCAGTGCCGAGACGTAATTAGCAAAAAACATACATCATCTGCGTCTTCTGTAATGAAGACCGCGATGGGCCGACGTGGAGCATATTGGCACAACCGTCCACGGCCACACCCTCAGCATCAGCCTGCACATCTCTTCCCCGGGGAGGGAGAGGCTTTCTCTTCCAGGCCTCTCACAAATCAATTGGTTGATGGATAACATGTCTTTCGTGAAATGGTCTTATGAATTGCCTGGCTGTCTCACACTTGAAGAAATTGCTTTTGAATAGCAAAATGCCAGGCTCTGTTTGAGCCCGGTGACATGGATTCTCCAGGCTCTGTCATTTGTAATATTATGCTTTGGTTGAAGGGTGCACTCCGCTCAATAAAGGGTTGAATCCTCAACAAATGGCAAAATAACAAACCACCCGTTGGAATTTCAAATGACAGAAAAGCGAGTTTTGATACATTGGCTTGGCGTGCCATTCCTTCATCCTATTTAAGCGTATTCTCTCCACACAAACACACAGTACACACCGAAGGGACCAGCGAGCACAAAGGTAGGCCAGCCAGGCTGCATCGTCATGGCGCCGCCCTACCCCAGGATGAGCAGCGTGTCTTCCATATGGGACAGGGGCACAGCAGACGAGCCTGAGCGGCCCCTCTCCGGTGTGTTCCCGGTGGGCGGCACGCTGAGACAACCTCGGCCCTGACATGAGTCCCATGGTCAAGGGAAGGTGACTGGCTGTTCCATGGTAACAGGCCTCTCTGCCTCAGGCCTTCAACACACCTTTATGGCACCAAGCCCTACACTCAACAGCATGTCACAATGCCAGGCCTTAGTCACGCTGCTGTTGTGGAAAAGTTATTGAGGAATAATAACTCCCCCTGACATACAGGCAGCCGGAGAGTGTAGCTGTTTGCCTTGAGATAAAACCGTAAAAAGGCCATTTACTCCTATTACAGCGCACACTCATGTTTGACAGCATGCGGCTACATTGCTCTAACAATATATCCTTTACACTTGGGACACACCAATTGCATCACTGCAGTGCGTGAAACAGTAATGCCATTGTTTCTATGTGGAAACGTGCAGAGAGAAAATGGTGGGAAAATACTGCCATGCACTTACATTTCTGTGTCAAGCACAGGTGATCGATGTTGATATAATTAAGAAACTTAAAAAATTACGAATTTTGCATATATAATCCTCACAGATTCTAAAATATTGGCATGAGACAAAATGTTTAATGTTATGTTTAGATATCAATTTAGATCATAATATAACAATAATACAATTATTTATGTATTTGGTCCCCATAGTTTAATGTATAGCTAGTCTCAAACAGCCTGTTCCAAAGTCACAGGGGCATGATGTATCTTATAGATCTGATCTAATCCTTTTTAAGGATATATATATATGTGTATATATTATTATAAATATCACAGCTGGTACATTTTCCTGGCTTCATTGGCAAAGCATTTTACGGTACATAATGTGCGCATAATTTCAGTACATTTATTTAAAGGAAAAAGGCTGAGCTTAGGCAAGGCAAATCCAAATGTGCTTAATCAGATGTGATGAGAATATGAGTTAAAGGTATAAACTAAAAATAGAGTGCATATAAAAATGCACAAGAACAGGAATATGAATCGCTAAATAAAATGTGGTAGGAATACAAAATGAACAACACCACGCATAAGAAGTTGTGTGGTAGGAATAGGAACTAAGCTGAGCAGATATACAGTATTGTGAAGTGTTGTGTTTTGAAAGACAGCACGACATAGCAGCAACGAGCATGAGAGAAAGGGCGACACGAATGAAGGGGAGGGAAATGTGAGGCAGAGAGAGAGGGAGAGAGAGAGCGAGGGATGGTGAAGGCGACAGAAAGCAGTAAAAAGAGAGTGTAAAGAGCAGCTGATTGAGTGGAGGCTGGACCGGGAGAAACAGTGAGCTATGTATGCTACAGTACAGCTCTGACAGGCACACACCTCTGGTGTCCTTCAAATAACTGTATCCTCACTTAGATTGAACTCTTAGACACTGGGGAGAGAGGACCTTGTACGTATGGCTTGCAATACCATGTAAAGAGCTGTGTATGTGTGTGCGCTTGAATGTGTATGTGTAGTTGTAATCCTCACATCTACTATATGGGGAGGACATGTGTATTGCACTGTCTCAGTGTAAATTACACTTAAGTGTGACTGTGTGTGTGTAGAGAGAGAGAGAGAGAGAGAGAGAGAGAGAGAGAGAGAGAGAGAGAGAGAGAGAGAGAGAGAGAG